>MNCI01021775.1:346153-388470 GCA_015680685.1 Gnetum montanum
TATTAAAGAATGTAGCCACTCAAAAGAAGTTAGGTTTTCACTCATCCACTACCCATCCTAGGTTAAGCCTCTAGGTGATCCTTTTTATAAAGAAATATAATAGAATTGAAATTTGATAGTAAGACATCTGAAAAATTTAGTTATTAAAGCTCTACCATCTCCATCTGGCAATCTAATCATATTGCCTACTAGCAAATATCAAAAGAGCTAATACAATAAATACCATAAAGAACTTCTGCAACCAAAAATGAATTCTACAACAAAGCACTTTTGATTTAAACTTGAAATTCTTTTGCCTCACTGAATTGTATTTTTACTAAAATTGAAGAAATGACTGAAATTTCCATACCAAATTCCTGTGCATCACTAAAATTGTCCTACAAGGATAACTTTCCATGCCAAAGTAGCACTGGGTGCAAAAATAAATCAAAATACCATAGCTAAACAAACTATCAAGAAATAACAATGGAATCAAAGCAAAGAGGTTTTAGCTAACTCTGCCGTGGCAAAGTTGACTCGTCTTGAGTCCAAGATTTTGGCATACCAAGAGCTTAACGACTTCCCATGTGAATGCGAACCTATGCAAATTATTCTGGAAAACCAGAGGCGTTTTATCTTTTCTTTTGTTCTTTCAAATGGTATAATCCTCGAAATAGGGTCAGCCAACCACGCCATGAAGGTTCCCCTCCAAGTAAAATCCAACGGTGTTAAGAAATCACAACCACCGCATGAAACTTAATGCTCACCCTCATTTGAATATGATTGGAATAAGAGTCCAAACCTTCGCAATTTTTGATAATCCTGCATCACCTTGCGGAAAAAACCAGCAGTACAATTGTCCTCCATAGAATATGAATTTTTATGGATCCAACAATTCACTATAAAATTTATAACTTGTCATGCATAGGCACATGTGATTGTGTTACAACATATTATATCACAAGGAACTCATTGATTTATCAAAAGACCTAAGCTTCACTTGGTTTAGAGTCAATACACAATACACAAGCCCTTAGTTTAATTAGATTTAAGTCAAATTTTACAGTTCGATATATTGATAGAACATGATTTGTACATACCCGGTCTCTTTTTTGGATTCAGTAGTTAAGAAAATATGGATTAATACACAAAAATCTGAAAAACCAGCCTCCCATCCAAAGAAAAAGTGAAATGACTTGAGTAGATACCTGGCATTTACAAAGATTTTAATTTAAACCCAACAGAATTAGATGTCTAAAGAACATCACAAAAGCTGGCAAGCCAACCAGTTTCCAAGGCAGCATTACAGTGTACAAATTTTTTATTCTTAAATCAGCATTCTCAAAAGTAGAGTGTTCTTCTAATGTCTCATGGAAGGCTGGTATAACGTCTCATTCAATGCTGGAAATTACCGTGGCTGATGGATGATGGATAAAACTGTTATATTCAGAGAGCAAAAATGCTGACTGCTGGTAGAAATCCTTTTCCTGAAAACAAAAATCGCACACAACTGAAATGCACCGTACAATAACTTTTTTTAGAAAATCATTATGATGCAACAACGCAAACCCGTGAAAAAAAACATGTACGAATAGAAGCTAAGTTGCATGTAAATGAAATTGAATTGAAATACTTTAAAGTCTCTGGATACTCTAAAGAGATTCTTTAGATCTATTCAACAAAAACCAGTCTTCAAACGATTATCTCAGCACAAACTGGAGAAGTGAAGATCAAAATGCCACTAGAATGCATTCTTTTGCAGCATGTTATTAATAAACGCTAGTTGCCAATGTTAACAGACATCACAGTAAACTAGTTGCCAAGGTTTACCGTTTATCGTATAACTTTTAAAAAACAATTGTATCAAGTGACTACGGATTTATCCCCAAGAAAGGAAGGACCTTAAAACACAGATCATTTTAAAAACGAAAAGAGAAGAAGACGACGAGAATGTAACAACGAGTGCACCAAATGTTGCACATTCCCACGAACCACAATAAAGCAAGGATTCAGTTAAATAAAATTACCCTTTCCATTGCAAACAGTAACACTGCAAATAAAACACCCGATATGAATAAACGTAAGCGAAACGTAAAGTTAAATATTCATCTGGGAGATTCGAGCATTTAACTTCCCGCTTAACAAACCAACATGAAAACCATCTAAACAAGTACTTCAAAAACTCATGAACGATCTTGGTTTGATAGATATTCCTTTTAAAGATTGTTGTACCAGGAGTAATCAACAGTAAACTGATGATTTAATATTTTTTCCAGAATTGACTAGTTCATGAAAAATGTTGAATGGTTTGAAATTTTTCCCAGATTTCTGGTAGAAAATAGAAATAATTGGTGAAGATCATTCGCCTCGTATTGTATTTTAAGATGATATGAAGCTACATAAAAAATGATATTAAGATGGAAAAATATTAAGGTGGAAAAATCGTCATGATATTCAAGAAGCCATAATAATTACCGGTTGGTCTAGAGAAAATGATCTTGAAAGAAAGACAGCCGTTTCCTGATTTTCAAAAGCTTAAAAATTGGGAAAGAAACCACTAGTTTCAAGGATCAAAAATTCCGCACATTTAGACGAGAAATCCTGATTCTAAATCTTTCCACACCGTGGCAATTAAGCATCATGAGCATTATAATATTATTAAACTGATGATCATCGATGAAGAATCAGTAAGATTACATAGATATATTATTGCATAGAGAACTTAACAGTGTTAAAGCTAGGTTTGCAAATGATGATATTGATCTTCTAACTGATGGAAAAATTATAACAGCTGTTTTCATAATGAAAACTAATAAAGCACTAGGTCCTGATGGTTTCTCGGTGGATTTCTATAAAAAAAAATTGACATTTCGTTGGCGGAGATATACAAGATACAATACATGAATTTTGGAAATCTAGACATCTATTGAAATCTCTTAATTCTACCTGCATTACTTCAATTCCAAAGAAGCAAAATGTCTTATCCATCTCTGACTTGATATCTATAAGTTTGTCTAACATCCCTTATAAAATTCTCTGAAGTCTTAGTAGAAAGACTAAATCTGATCCATCCATTATCAGTGATTGCTAAGTAGGATTTGGGGAATGCAACAAAATTTTAGATCAGATTATTATGATTCATGAAATTTTTCATTCAACTTCAAAACAAAACAGGAGTTTACTTAAACTTAAACTTGACTTCAACAAAGTTTAAAAGAAGATTTTTGGATGAAATATTACAAAAATTTGGATTTCCTGATAATTGGTGTTCAATGGTTAAATGGGAACCCCTATAGGTTGTTCAAATTCGGCATCATTGTTTCCACACCGGCTGCCATAGGTAATTTCAAGATAAGAAAAACAACAATGATAAAGAAACATCGACTCATCTCAAAAAAAAAAAAAATTTAAAAAAAAGGAGATAGACAATCCCAAGCTATTTTGTTTAACTCATAAATTGTTGTCTGCCAGGGATTGCTAACCTTCCTCCTCCTATGGGGTGGTCCCACAGTCCACTAATCTCAGCCCTACCAGGCAACATCCATCTATAAAAGCTTGACCAAAAGATAGAGAGGCAAGACAATGTTATATGCTCCTGTCTCATTTTCAGTCTTAATTGAGATGTGCAGAAAAGAAAATCATATATCACCTTTCTTTTTATTAAGGACATTGAAGCTTTAGAATGTTTGAATACAGATTAAGCCAAAACGGCAAAAATTAAAGGAATTATACTAATGTATGGTTTTTCCTAATTTTTACATATGCAGCTTGTTATTAATACGTTTATCTTTCTTAAAAGCGAAGACAGACACATTCAAATTGGTAAAGAGATGTGAATAATATGTTCTAAGGCTATCTTGATAAAATATAGACAAATACACTAGAGCTAGAGATTCAACATTGTTAAACCAAAATTGAATAAAAAGGATGCAACACAAGTGAAGAAAAGCAGTATTAACCATGCGTTTAACTGCCTGCATTTATTATTAAGTAACAATACAATGTAGTATTTAAGCTTTTGGGTTGTCATACTCACCATGATTAGTAGCCATTTTCTCACAATAGTGTCTATCATGTTAGTAAAGAGACCAAAGACACAAAGACAGAAGGTGTTTTGCCTTTGATGGTCCTTGTGTGAATGACAAAGTGCTCTGGATACTTTCTAAGTAGAGAAAGAAGTCCAATCCATGGCTGCCCTTTACTGTCAGGAAAATCATCTGAGGTTAAAAACTTTCTTATCCTATTCTGATGCCATATACCACTGTAATGTTCAAGAAGCTGCAAAAGATGAGAAAATCCATATTAGCCAGAGATAAAAAGCTATGTCAAAAATTCTTATATCAAATGGAATAATAACAAGCCTACCTCTGCATGAAGTCTTTTCATTGGCATCCAATCACCTGGACCACACAGATCAGAAAGAACAGTTGCCACAGCAGAAACAACATCCTTCTCTTCTGCTTGCATCTGCTGTGAAATGTCTGCCTCATTGTTATCCATTCTTCTCCTAGTATCACCTTTTGTGTCTGTATCCCAACCAATAAATATTTTTCTAAGAAAAGCAATGACAACATTTCAAGAGGTTGAACACTGACTCAGTGGTTAGAGTATTGTACTTCTAACGATTCTTAGCCACATGTGCTTGTAATAATTAGCTTAAACTTGACTCAAATAGATTTCTTACTGCTGAAAATAACCAATAACAAACAACACTTTCACCATGTTTGCTTTCATTTAAGCTTTAAGATTGGGCATTTGCGAATGCAATTGCAGATCAGTAGTAACCAGGTCTCCTTGAATTCTTAGAATCCAACCAAGTTACTTTCTAATCCATTCGAGACTTATAGCTAAGTGTAATATCGATATAAGACTTCAAAAGCATAATTGTAGTAGCTTACTTGAATGGTTTAAACAATCTAAACACTCAAATTAGATTTACAGAAAACCTATGTTTTGGATTTGGAAATGCAGGTGATACAGACACTTCCCAGGAGGCATAATTGGTATATGCGTTCTCAAAATGCATACCAATTTTTAAAATGAAAATAAAATAATTCAAAAAGAAAAACTTAATATGTACTTTTACTATCATCTTAGTGCCTTTAATATGATCAGCTGTCTACCTAATAGCATATACATATATACTTCTATGTTAAAGAAGAAAAGCACTGGCTCTTATTTTTACCCTAGAAGGTCCTTAAAAAACACTTCAAAATGCAGTAAAATTGCTAAAAGTAAGTTGAAGCCTCTCCTTAATTAGACTCTCTGCCTAAACAAAGAACATTTAACCTTTTATTATCATACTTAAGCCAAGTATAAGGCGAAAACAAGAAAGCCCTTTCGAATTTTTTTACCGCAGAATTCTGCAAATCAGAAACATAGATAAATCTTATAAAAGGAGATATCTCACAGCACATTAAACTTCTTTTGAGAAGGTTTTGTAAGAGGACCTATTATTCGAGGGGGAAAAGGTAAAACTCAGTGCAATATTTTTCTCTCCATGAAAATTGTTAGCATCAAAGTTGAGAACATTGGTAACATTAAAACATTGTAATTTTACGAAAGAGGACTAGAAATTAGAGGAACAATAACTCACCATAGGCGTAGGAAGGAAAAGCCTGTTTCATGCTTGAAACAGGGCCTGCAGGCATTGTAGCACCATAAGGCTGCGGAACCATCTCATGAGAAGGCCATGCAGTAGGCATGGGTCGAACCATGTCCATGCCATTAGAAGCCATCTTCCGGCTTTTCTTCGGAGGAAAAGAAGAATCATCATCAGGATTGCTCTTGGGCCTCCCTCCTCTTTTCTTTCCCACAGGAACAGGAGCAGGAGGCACAACGGCAACATGAGGAGGAATCATGGCTGGAGGCTGGGTCACAGGTGGCCTCAGTATGCTCCGCACCGGAAGCAGAAAATAGAATTTCTTCTCGCCGATCTGCAGCAGATCCTGCGATTTCAACTTCACAGGGCTGTTCAAAGGCATAAGCAGTTGCCCGTTCACGCAGCAACCGTTTTTGCCTAGGATCTCCATCATGAACCTCCTGGAGGGAAAATCGTAGTAAATCCTAGCGTGCTGGCGCGAAATGTTCATGCCTCCACCCAGGTGCGTCAGATCAACATCGACGCTCGATTTCTTGCTGTTCCTGCCCAGAATAATCTGATACGTTTGCATATAATACTCAAAATTGTCCCCCTGCAATTTTGCGAATCCTGCTTCCAAGTCCGCAGCCATCGCGAACAGAAAACCCTAATTGCAGACCTTTGAGGACGAAGAAGATAAAAAATCTCAAGTTTCGCTTGAAAAACCTGAGAACCGTGCTTTCAAGGAGGATCTTGACTCAGGAATCGTAGAGTTCGCTTCTTACAACAAAGCGAGATCAGTGATCTTCCATGGCCAGAATGAAACAGAAAAAATTTTCGTACCTGGTTTCAAGAAACAAGGGATTCTGAGGGAAGATGACCAACGACAACGGCCAAAAATCAATTAGCAGCGCTGTTTAACCGATTTCGAGAAGTTTCCGTGAGCGAAAATTCCCGGAAGCATTCATCACCGGTGAACAACACCAGCGCTGCATCGTTAAATTTAGGAAAAAGTGGCAGTCGACCATGGAATAAGAAAAGCAAAAATATTAAATGCTTTATTTCAAGGTCTAAGAACATCATCATCTTGAGCCCTCAGAGTTAAAATAAAAAGATTCCAGCAACTATAATTGCAGGATAAGAAAGAACGATAGAAGAAAGGTTTAAAGATCGTGAGAAAAAAATATAAAAATAAAACAACAAAAAATTAATTGTAGGGCAAAAGAGGTGCGGTTGTTGATTTTAGCCTAAGACGGATCCAAATAAAGAAGAAAACGGGCAGCTTTAAAGAAGGGTCCGTTCTTTCCTTGATTGAGATTTTGTTGTTTCTTCTGGCGGAGGAATTCGCCAAAAGTGTACAATGAGAGAAAGGGGAAGGAAAAGGAGAATAAGAATTCCGCGTTTTTGCTTTCCTTTGTTTTTGCTATCTGCGAAGATGGAAGCTTTCATTTGCCTGTCAGCCATGAAAATACGATGATTTTAGGCGTTTTCTGAAACAAATCTCACATGCGCGCGTTTACTGGAGAGAAAACTTCTCCTTTCTTTAACCAAAAAACAATTATTCAATGACCAGAGCGATACGACAAGGAAAGGACCGTAACACAAGCAAATCATGAATACATAGATTTCGTTTCTTCGCTGAAATTCAGATTTACGTTCGTACGTGGAATTTAATGTCCGTTTTTGCATATTGTTTCCTCAACGAGAACACTTCAACGACAGAGCAACAAATAAACAAAGCATAAATTTATTTCTTCTGCCGAATTTATTGTTTGTTTGTTTTCATGCTTTCTTTTAATGTCCAGAATTCAACAACCAGAAAGACACATGGAAAAAGCCTAAAATTCGTTTCTTTGCCGAAATTTACTGTGTGTTTCGCATCTTTCCTTAAAAAGAAAATATCAACAACCTGAGCAACACCTCAGCAAAGCATAAATTTATTTTCTGGTAGCAGAAATTTAAAATGATTTTTGTGATTTGCGGAATTTAGTGTTTGTTATGCTGCTTACTACACCTGCCATGTGATACGGATGGATCGATCGCTGCCAATCTGCGCATCGGTGGTGTTCATGCTTCGTCCTATGTGCAGGCCGTTGCTATCACCTGGCCGTATTAAGAATATTTATTTTCGATTTTAACTTTTTATCTTTCCACGAAACCGAAATCAATCTTCTGGATACGGTTGAATCTTGGATACTGGAATACGCAAAAAATTTATTATTTGACTGAAATATTTTGCGCTTCAACTTGTTTCACTGCTGCAAACGAAGACGCGCACCGAAATAAAGGTTATTCAATCTAATTTTGGATCCTGTACAATTCTTTTCCTGCTTTTCACAGTCAGAAACCTGCGCATTGCTTGACTTGTTCATCAATTTGTCCGAGCTTATGTTACCTTAGCTAAGTTAATTTTTGAGTCGAGCCAAAGTCAAGTTCGCTCTACCTACTGTAGTTCAGATATTTTTCATTTCGGTCTTCAATTTCTACTTTATTTTTTGCTTTATTACGAATATCATTTTATGAAACTAAGCTAAGTTTTATTAAGCTTGAAGACAAAATATGCAGATGGCATCATTAAAGTTAAATATTGATTCAACAAAGTGCCTTAGGGAAGAAGAATTGATCAATGACTTAGGAGATTTTAAATCAAGAGTCTTACCACTCATTTGAAAGTTAAGTATTGATAGATCAAAATTTTTATTGGCTACGATATTGAGCATCTAATATTGGAGCCATGATATTGGATTTTCATGATATCGGGGCACAAACTACAATATGTGATATTGTAGATGCATGCAGGCCAATAAATACAACACTTCGGCACATCGTCCATGAACATTTTTCATTCCAACTTAGTGAAATTTTGTCAGTTTGTTTTCTTGATATTAGCACTTCACACTTAACAATGTATGCTCGCAATGTGATGTTAAGTGATTGAATGGAGTCTTTATTGAAGTGAAATGTACTTGGACATGTTTCATGACTGAAAATAAAGACTGAGATTATTTTGCATCATTGCAACATTACTTAGATTTCTTATTGTTTACTTAGAATAATGTTTATTATTTTCACTTAGCTTATCAATTACTATTTTCTTAATTACTTTTTACTTTCCCATGACCTTTACTTTTACTATTAGTAAGCAGAATGGATACGACTGATTCCAAGCGTTAAGTGTGATCATTTGGTAACCTAGTAGTATTATCACTTGGTTCGCCCAATAGTGGAATACTTGGTAATCCCAATAACAATTGCATAAGTCCAAGACATGTATGGAGAATTGGAAAAAAATGTTCATTGCCTAGGCTAGACTAGATTCGTTTACTATTACTTAGATTTAGAAACCACTTTGTTTACCTTATGTTCATTAGGAGTAATATAGGCCACACAACATCAGTTATTGTACATCTCATTGTGAATTAAACCATATACATTGATTTTACTAGCTCACATGGGAAGACAACGATTGCAAACTCAAACCACTTACCAGCATAATCACAATGCCTTATCTACGAAATTCGATCGGGCTATGTGTGAATACATGATGAGCAGTAGGTACCCTTACGCCAAGCCATATGAATCACAAGCATTCATGCATCATCTGGTTGAATTCCATGGATGGGACTAGTTGTGGCATCTAGACTGTTAAGCATTGATCACATGACATTATCTTCCCACTTAAACTAGCCGTAGCTTTGTCACATATGGGTTAGTCCAAAGTGAGGCATATCATAATTGATGTTGTTAGGCCCTAATTACTCCTAGCAATAAACACAATTGGGAATGAAATTTAGTCCTAAGTCTAAGTAATGATTGTAATGTAAATCTACTTTAGCCTAGAGCAATGAGCATCTAGTCCTAGTTTACCATACATGTCTTGGGTTCATGTAACCATTACTAGGTTACCAAGTGTTATGCTACTAGGTGAACCAAGCTATAACACTATTGGGATTACCAAACGATTACACTTAAACACTCGAAACTAGTCATACTCATTCTGCTTTACTAATGAACAAGAAAGTAAAGTACTTGGAAATGTAAATGATTAAACTAATAAAATAGTGAAAACTATGCCAAGTAAAATAGTAAAATTAAGTGGATGTTGCAATGATGAAAAGCAATATCAATCTTTATTTCCAATCATGAACTGTGCTGAAGTACACTTCACTCAAATAAAGACTTCGAACAACTCCTCTACACCACACTGTAGGTATTAACTCTATCACTAAAACTATGTAAACCTTATGTAAGGTTGGAATAAAAGTTCGTTGGATCATGTACCCAAGTGCTATATTTATAAACAGGCATGCATTCCACAATATCAAATACTTGATATCTTAGCCCCGATATCTCAACATTGATATGATAAGTGGTGTGCATAATGTATGGTCCCTCCCAAAGTGTCAAGAATTTAGTTTTTTTGGGGTAATTGGCTAGGATTATAATAAATGACCTTGTCACCTAGTTGTATGGTTACATTCCTTATCCGTGAATTGTGCCTAAGTTTGGAGTATTGCTTATAGACTTCACTACCCATGAGTGCTACTAGCTAATTCTCATCTAGAAGATTCAAATTCATTAAACATTCCTTTTGGGCTAAACTCAAATCAAGGTCAAGTTCATTGATAGTAGCTAAAGTGTGAAGCTCTGCTTGGATTAGAAGCATTAGCAACTTGCCATAGACTAACTCATATGGGATGTACCCTATAGGTAGTTCCTAGGATATCTTGTAGGCCCATAGAGTATTATTTAATTTTGTACTCCAGTCTTCCTAAACCTACTAACTGTCCTAGTGAGTATTCTAGTAATTTCACAATTAGTGACTTCAGCTTGACCATTTGCTTGGGGATAATATGGTATTGTTAGTTTATGGTTAAACCTAAGTTGTTGCATGAGTTTCTTAAAGGTAGCATTGGTGAAGTAAGTTCAATTATCTAATATGAGCATTTTGGGTACTCCAAATCTATTTACCACATGTTGTTGAAAAATATTTATAGTGTATAGTCCTTTACTGTTGCTACCTCTGCCCACTTTATGCAATAATCCACAGTCATGATAATGTACACTTTTTTGTTTGACATCGGTTGAATGGACCCTATAAAATCAATTCTCCAAATATCAAAAGGTTCCATTGGCTATATCTAGTGTTGTGGCCATTCATATCTAGCTGTACTTCCTTCATCTCTTTGGCAACATTTACAAGATTGTGTGAAAATGTGGACATCCCTAAATAGAATAGGCCAAAAGTAGCCTACCAGTAGTAGTTTAAGTGTCGTTCTATGCCCACATAGTGGCCACCACATGGGCCTTCATGGGCATCTTATAACACTCTCTGATGACCACGATTTCGCATACACTATCTCATGAGTCCGTCTACACATATCTTGTATAGGTTGCCATTTATTTCCATGTACCATTTGGCTTTGTGAAGAAATTGTTCATGTTGTTTTCTACTCCAATCAACAGGAAGCTCTTGTGTTGTGAGATAGGTTAGGTACTCTGCAATCCATGGCTTCCTTATTAAATCTATACCCTTTACTATTATAGTAAATAGGCCCTCATCGAGAAATTGGTCTGATAGGGTTTCTACTCGGTTATCTAAATTACATTTCAACCTTGATAAATGATCAACTACTACATTTTTTGTCCCTTTCTTATTAATCATTGTGATGTCAAACTCTTGAAGAATCACAAGCAATCTTATCACTCTAGCTTGTTCATAAAAAATTGGATGTCACTTTAATCAGCGTGAACATAGATTTGATAACTAAGCACATAATGTCAAAATTTTTCAAGCGTGTACACCACGACCATTAGCTTCTTTTTAGTTGTAGTGTAATTTAATTGTGCTCCAATGATGCTCCTGTTGGCATAGTGTATGTAGTATTGTCATTTTTGATCATCAAGTTATGTTAGTACTACACCAAGCACATAGTTTGAAGCATCAATCATGATATGAAAAGGCATCAACTAATCTAGAGCTTGGAGGATTGATGTCTTTACTAATTTATGCTTCAAAGCTTCGAGTACCTTTTCACATGACTTAGTCCACTCAAAGAGAGTGCATCCTTCTTCATAAGTTGCACAAGCAGTTTAGCCATCTTTGAAAAGTTTTTAATGAATTTTCTATAGTATCTTGTATGGCCTAAGAAGGATCTTACATCTTTCAATGTTTGTGGTAGTTGAGTGATGTTTTGGATGACTCTAATATTTTGAGGATCTACCTCTAATGAGTGGTTGTTGGTTGGATGTGTCAACGAGGCCTTGTCGACGTAGTGTCTATCTGTTGCCTATAAATATGTGCCTACTAGTCACATTTATGGTAATCTAGATTTCAGTAGTAGCGAAACTTTTGCATTTTTTTCATTTGAAAGTTAGAATTTTTTTCCCTAAGTGCCTACAGTAGGAGTTATTGAGTGTATGAATCTTTATTCAAGCATTATTGTACTTGAGCACAATAGTATGTGTGACAATAAAGATGAGCTTTTTGATAAACCTTGCAACACTTTGGATAGATTAGCTGTTTTATTTATGCATTCAATGTTTTCAATTATTTTGCAAATATTTTCTAGCAATCGAGTTAATGAAGTAATCAAGCTAGATAAATTAAATACATAAGTACAACCGCTTCGAGTGTAACATGTATTCACTTGGTAATCTCAGTAGCGTTGTTGCTTGGTATGCCCAATAGCGTAGTGTTTGGTCACCCAGCAGTGGATACGTGGGTTTAGGACATGTACGGAAAGTGGGAATGGATACTTATGTTAGAATTAGTTAAATGATAAGTTAATTAGTTAATTTAGATTAGTTAATTAAATTCCTTTTTCATCTACATTTCAAACACTCAACTATAAAATATAAAAATGATACAAATCGAATGCCTTAGTTACACTTAACCATACCAACGAATGTCACAAGTGTAATTGGGAAGACAATGATTGACCTTAAGGCTAGATTCACTTCCTAAAGGGCTAGTGCACTAGAAATGATAAAGTCCATGGAATTTGATCAAATCATGCATGAACGCTTTGTGATTTGTATGGTTAGGTGTAGGGGTATCTTGCCGCTCATCAACCTCAATACCCTTTTAGGAGATTTTGTGTCCTAGCACTATGCCTTCCTGAACCATGAGGTGGTTCTTTTGCTAGTTAAGCTTCAGATTGGTTTCAACACATCTTTTAAGTACTTACCCCAACCAATCTAATGCTTGTTTGAAATCTAGCCCATATATGGAAAAATCATCCTTAAAAACTTTAACACCATTGCCTATCTACTTCTAGAAGATGTTTAAGACTAGTCATTGGAATATTGTTAGTGCATTACAAAGACTGAAAGGCATCTATCTATAAGCAAATGTTCCCCATGGGCTAGTGAATGTGGTTTTCTCTTAATCTTTAGGTGCAATGCAGATTTGATTGTATCCACTATACTCGTTCAAAAAATTGTAATACTCATGTCCTAAAATTATGTCCAAGACCTAATTAACAAATGATAGTAGGAACTAATCCTTAAATGTGATTGTAACATCTAGAAGTTAATGCAGACATGCCATTTGCCTCCCTTCTTTGGAACAATCACCAAAGTATTGACCCATTCACTATCCGCAATGTGCTAGATGAATCCTACCTTTAGCAACTTTTACAATTCTTGCTTGACCAGCTCCTTGAATTTAGGATTAAGCCTTCATTGATGTTGGTGTTTTGGTTTGACTACAAGATTAGTGTAGATTTAGTGTTAACAAATTTGTGGATAAATTCTTGTGATCTCATCATAAGACCACATGTACACTGTAGGCCATCTATTGAGCACTTCTAGTAGTTTCCTTTTTTTCTCCTTGTCTAGGTTAGCATTGATAGTCATTAGCTTCTTGTTGTTTAGAATTACATATTCTAACATTGCCAGTAGGGTTTTCAATTCTAATGGTTCTAGTTCTATTTTGTCTAGGATCTTTAAGTGTTCCCAGTTTGTGTCTTCTTTCTAATTGTTTTGAGGGAAAGAGTGTCTTTTCCTTAGTTGTTCCAAATTATTTGTCTTTGCAATGTAGGTATTTATGATTTATTCCTCCAGTTCCATGTACTTGTCAGATTGAGTTTCTTCACTCATAATCAACCACTAGATGCCCTCTTGTTGGGTGGTTGTTACATATAAACAATTTCACACACATCTTATTTGTACACATCAGCTGCATGCCTTGGTCTCCTCTTGTTTGATGGCCCAAATTCTTTGCAAGCAATTGCATGCATTATCGCTATATATGATACATGGAACTCTTCATCCTTGTTTGATTCTAGCTTCATCTTCCTTGAAAATTTTCAAGGAAAAATCATGGATTCCAAGCTTAGCATCAATGGTGCTAAGCCAAGCTCTTCCCATAATAATTGGAAATTCTCCCTTGTTTTTCTCCACGTGAATAACTAGAAAATCAATAAGATAAGACTAGCCATAAATAGTCATAATCACATCATCCACCTGTCCAAGTGGAACTATGATTGATTGGTCCGCAAGCTCTAAGTAAATGTTACTTTTCTTCACTAGTGGTAGGTTTCAAGCTTGATGCATGTCATGAGATATCAAATTTACTTCAAACCTAGAATCCAATAGAGCTTTGCATGGTTTTTTCCTACTATTTGGAGATAGACTAGGGAACTTCCTGAATTAGTTCTCTTCTGTGGGAGAGCCCCTACCTTGATCCAATGAGTTATGGTCTGAGTGAGCATGACAGTAGTCACACTAGAACTTGATGAAGTTAGAAGCTTGCTATGTTGAGAAGGACTTGATGTGGATGGGGTAGAATTAGACGTGTTCCCCATTTGTTGAGTCTTTTTTGGACTCATTTTAAAGAATGGTCATTTTTTGGGTTAAGACTTGTAGGTAACCATCCCCTTGTGCATATTGATTACCCTTGTAGCACTCTTCTGCTGGGGTTGTGAGGGTAATTCCCCTTGCATAGTAGTTGGTGGCACCAGTGGTAAAGGATTAGTTAGATGTTAGCTTGAAGAATGAGTAGTTGGTGGATGCATATATGAGTTTGGATTTGTTCTTGGTAGCATTAGTATGTGTTATTCAGGTGGATAATATTGTGGAGTTTGAACAACTACATTGGCTAGTGAGATTGGACATTAGACATAGTATCCATAAGGGTTGGGTTGCCAATATGGATACTGCTGACATGGCAATGGCATGGGCCATGACTGGGGTTGTTGCCACTTCTAATGATATTACTCTTATTGTTGAGGTAATGCTCCACTAGGATAATACATTGGTTGAAAGTTCTATCGGTAGTTACCTTGAGGATAAGATAACCTTTTGGACATTTGTTGTTTAATGAATCTCAGATTAAGTGCATATGCCCCTGTTTCTTGTAGATGTGCCATGACTAGACAACATCCCTTAGGATGTTCATATTGACACATAGTGCAACCTTCCTCATATGTGGAGTTGGTGTCTAAACACTCAACTACTGAAGCAACTTTGCCCTTTCATTTAAATTTTTTTTCTTCTTTTTATGTTTGTATCTTCCAAAGGCCTAATCTGTTCTTTCTTTCACAATTTTTAATGCAATTGTAAATTTTTTCATCAATAGAATTCCACATGTTCTCTACCTTGATTGCGATATCATTTATAGACTTCTGGATCGATAGAGTCTTTTTCTAGATAGCCTAGTCCAAGGTTTCCTCCTCTTGTGTGTTGCAAACTCATGCATCTCTCTTTCAAATTAATGAACCTATATTATACTCTTTAGCTAATTCCCTTTTCCTTAGCTCATCTTCCTCTTTTTCCACTTGATCAATTAGTCTTTGAATGTGATAGGCAATCATTTCTGATAGCCTACCTTAGGCATAAACCCCAAGGGTCTCTTTGGTTTTTCTCTATAGCCCATCTACAATGTGCCTGAGCTATTCCCTTGGTGAAAATTCGTGGCCTAGGCATTTGTGTAACATCGAATAGTATCTACCCATTATCACATCAAGGGTCTCATGAGTCCCTTACTTCCATCTATGGATTTTTTTTAAAGTTTGACACCCATGAATAGGTTTTGATGAACGACGAGGTACCCCTATGCTCAGCCATACGAATCCCAGCGTTTCATGCACAATTTGGTCAAATTCCAAGGACTATGCGCCTTTGTGGAACAATAACGAGTTGGTTAATCGTTGTCTTCCCAAACTTACATGTATGTCACGATTGTATGGTTAAGTAAGCTTGAGGCATATGATTTTTATGGGTTTTATGTGTTTTATATCCTACGCTAGTAAGGAGGGGGAGAGATAACTAAGTAAATAATCTAATTTAACTACTCATTAACTAAGTTCTAGTTACTCCTAATACCAGTATCCATTCCCACTTGCTGTACACATCCTGAACTAGTGCAACGCTGTTGAGATTATGAAATGCTAATCATTACTGGATTACCAAGCACTACACGCATGCTCAAAGTGGTCATACTAAGTGTATTTAACTAAGAGAGTTGTAGGGTGAGAGAGATCATTAATTAACTAGGAAAGCATTAAATAAAAATTAACGCTAATTAATCTATTCTATATGCTACAAGGTTTATCATAAAGTTCGTCTTTATTACCGTACACAAAGTGTGCTCAGGTACACAATGCTCAAATAAAGATCCGTTCACTCTATGACTCCTACTACGGGCACGCAAAAATAATTCTAACTTTGGAGGGAAAAATGGCAAGAGTTTGGCTAAGGGACTAACTTCTAATGTGGAAACCAAGGGCATCACCTCTTATTTATAGGCAAGGAGGCAAGCCATGATATCAAGTATCCAACATCACATGGTTGATCCGATATCGTGGACGTGATATCACGGTTCATCATACCCCCATGATTGAATGAAAACTCGTCTCAAGTTCCTTACAAAATATTGGGAAGGTATGGGATTATTGACTAAATGACCATTGACGGTGGAATGACGTGACACACTCAACGTGCCTGGTGAACGGATTAGTAATAGAATACATGACAACATTAGTGTTCATGATCACAAAGGTGAACACTGTACATAACTGACATCCTGCCTTATTTGGCAGCTGGAAGAGAAGGAGAGAGAGAAAAGAATAAGATATGTTGCTGTCAATGCCAAGATCGTGCCTTTCGTTGTTTATCCATAGCCATGCCACCAATCTTTCTCCTTTCATAAATGTTCCAATTTTGGTCCATCCTAAGTGTTTCCTCTAGGCCTAATCCATTGTTGTATGATCACCATCTACACACACAACATAGTCACAAATGAGCAAGGGTAGATAAATCACAATGCAGTTGATACCTTGCCTCGATGTAAAGTGTATTGGCTGAGTTGTGGTTATGGTAGATACTGATTCTAGAGATTTAACACTGGTGACTACCTAAGGTGTAGGGGTTAGGAAAAAGTGAAAAATGTGTGCCTAGACCCCCATGACTAAGAGCAAACCGCCAATAGCAATAGGATGGAAAAAGATAAGGAATAAGAAAGATGGAGAAAAAGTAACAACAACAACACCAATAAAATGGATGTCATAGATGGGGATGAAACAAAAAAAATTGTTGATTGCAGGAAATGTTTAAGGAAAAGAAGTTAACAAATGCAGTAGAAAGGAATGTCAGGGGGTCCTCCCCAATGCAAGTCATGCCTTTGATGCCCTGAAAGACCCACAAACCAAAGAGTCTGTAGGCTCTAGGAATGTCATTTGGAAGCAAGAGTTAAAGACTTACCCACAAAAAATTACCAAGGAAAAACAATGCATCAACCAAGATATAGACTAATGATAAAACTGACAATGAGGTGAAAAATGGAAAAGAAAAGTGGAGAGGAGAGAATGGAATGGAAACCCAAGAACAAAGTTGATGGTTAATGTGATCAAGTAAAACTCATTCCAAATCTAGGCTCAACAAACCACATTCAGCGACTTCACATCAACACATTTGACCAACCTATCCTCTTGAAGCAACAAGAATGCCTCTACAAAAAGTCACCACCATTCCAAGGAGAGTAAGATGGAGAATTAGGAAGCGAGAAAAGGCCTTAGTTAGAGGAAATATTTAGGCATGGGTAACATGTCTTTCCAGTGCCATAACCAGTGCATGTAGCCCAAGTTTATTATTGTGTCTAAGGGGTATGCTTTGAATTCTCATTGTTTTTTTTTTTGTGTTTTTTGTGTGAGAACCACACCATGCAAAGACTTATTTTTATGTATTCAACTTCCAGAGATTTGATAAAATGGTTAGAATGGCAAAAAATTCAAGGAAAAAGCATCCAAGCACTCAAGAGAATAGCCAGCACAAATGCATCAAATCCCCTTGAAGTTACACCCTTTTCATCCTTTGAGTCCTTTGTTAGTTTGAGAAAGACACAACTACCAATTTGTTAATAGTTTTATTAGAGAAAGGGACTATACAGTTCCAAGCCAAGGGAGATCATAGGATTTTATGGATGTATGAACAACATGGACTCATTGCCTGTTTAATCAAAAGAACCATATCTTAATATCAACATCATACTTCAAAAGTAAAATCCAAACATTAGCAATCAATATGGTATTGTTCATGCCACAATCATGAACACTTATTTGGTGACAAACAAAATAAAGTAATCGCACAAAGAAATGGTAAAAATATGAACGATGGTGTAAAACAAAAACAAGAAAGGTTAAAGAAATGTGCAAAAACAAAAATGTGCAAAACAAAAACATGTAAAATAAAAATGTGTAAAAAAAAAAATTAGAAAGAACTGAGGACCTTCAATGGTTAGTAGAGGTGGTCATCTCCCTCATGACTGAGTTGGAAGGAAGAGATCCAAAATAATGAGCAAGGTTTCCCACCTATAGAGGTAGCATATGTTCTGGCTATCCTAAACTCATGGAAAGGTTTTGTTTGTTGCACATTGACTAACAATGTCTTATTTGGGCTCTTAGGTTTATATATGGTTATGGCCCTTGAAGGAAAAGTTGCATAGATAATGTAAGGTCCTTTCCACAGTGTTTGAAATTTGGTACGTTGTGACACGTGTGGGGTTCCAGTAGAGAACCTTATCTCCTGGTTTATACTTAAATTTCCTAATTTTCAAGTCATGACGTTGTTTATTAAATGCCTTATGCAACTTATTAGATGACAAGGCAGCTAGTCGGTTCTCATCTAGCAAGTTAAGAGTCATCAACCTTTGTTTTTGTGCTAGATCAAGGTCAAGGTTGAGGTCACATGCTGTGGCTAGTGTATGAAGCTCAGTTTGGATAGGGAACGTTGGAAGTTTTTCATACACTAACTGGTAGGTAGAGTAGCCTATAGTGAGTTTCCATGTGGAGTAGTATGCCCAAAGAGCATCATTCAGTTTAGTGCTCTAGTCTTACCTATACTTGCTAATGGTTCTGGTTAGTATCTTAGTAATCTCCTTGTTGGTGACCTTGGCTTGAATTTTTGCTTGGGGGTGGTATGGTGTAGTCAATTTATGCTCAACCTCTAAGTGTTGCATTAATTTCCAAAAATTTCCACTTGTGAAGTGTGTTCCATTCTCTAAGATAAGTGCATGTGGCACACCAAACCTATTAACGACTTGTTGTTGAACAAATTGTGTAGCTATAGATGATGTGCAATCTTTTATGGCAACTGCTTTAGCCCATTTTGTTAAGTAGTTTACAACAACTATGATGTAAGCTTTTCCATTGGTGTAATGGGCCCCATGAAATTAATTCCCCAGATGTTGAAGGGTTCTAACGATTGAATCCATTATTATGGACCCTCCATTCTAGTAGTCATTCCCCCATCACGTTGACAATGCTCACAAGATTGGACAAATTGATGGGTGTCCCAGAACAAGGTAGGCCGATAATACTCTGCAAGAAAGATCTTAATGACTATTCATCTCCCAACATAATGACCCCCACAAGGACCCTCATGAGTGTCTCGGAGAACTCTTAGTTGATCTCTATTAGGAACACATCATCAAACCAAGCCATTGAGACATACTTTGTAAATTTGTCCATTGATCTCCATAAAGTACTTGGCTCTATGAAGAAACTATTGTTTCTTCTTAAGGTCTAGCTCTTGTGGTGTTTGTTGGGTAAGGAGATAGGTAAGAATGCTACTATACCAATCTGTCTCCATGGGTGATTAGCTATTCACTACACTAGTAAAGAGAAACTCATTAGGGAGATAATCAGAAATTGGATACTCATCCTCTTTGCTATCCCGTGCACCCGAGATAAATGATTGGCGACTACATTCTTGGTGCCTTTACGATCAATCATCATTAAATCAAACTCTTGCAGGATTAGTAGCCATCGTATAATATGGGGGCTTACCATTGGTTTATTCATGAGGAATCAAATTGCACTATGATCTATGTGTATGAATACTTTGTATCCTAATACATAGTGTCTAAAATTTTCTAGTGCAAACACTACAACCATTAATTCTTTTTCTATTGCAGTGTAGTTAAGTTGTGCACTAGCTAGGCTTTTACTTGCATAGTGGATGTAATAAGGATGTTTCTGGTCATCTAATTGTATAAGTACAGCTCCTATGGCATAGTTGGATGCATCAATCATGACATGGAACAGTTTGGACCAATCAGGTTCTTGTAGAATGGGTGTTTCTATCAGCTTCTGTTTTAGAGTTTGGAAAGCTAGTTCGCATTCCCTAGTCCACTCAAAAGGTACATCCTTTTTCATTAGCTCTACCAATGGTTTGGCAATCTTTGAAAAGTTCTTTATGAATCTCCTATAGTAGCCAGTGTGTCCAAGGAATGACTGAATGTCTTTGATAGTTTCTAGTTGACAGGTAATTCCTTGGATGACTTTGATTTTCTTAGGGTCTACCTCTATCCTTGCATGTGAGATTTTATGCCCAACTACTATGCCTTCTTGGACCATCAAATGGCTTTTTTGCCAATTGAGCCTCATATTAGTTTCTACACATTTTTTCAGCACTTGCTCTAATCGGTCCAATGCTTGATCAAAACTTGCTCCATAAATGGAGAAGTCATCCATAAAGACTTTCACACCATTTCTCATCTATTGTTGGAATATGCTTAGAACTAAGCATTGAAATGTTGTAGGGGCATTGCACAAGCCAAAAAACATTTGTTTGTATGCAAACATTCCCCAAGGACTAGTGAACGTAGTTTTGGCTTGGTCTTCTAGGGCTATTTGTATTTGGTTGTATCTACTAAATCCATCTAGAAAACTATAATAGTAATGCCTTGCAATTGTGTCTAAGACTTGGTCAACAAATGGCAATGGAAAGTGATCCTTGAATGTTGCCATATTTAGTAGCCTAAAATAGATGCACACCCTCCATTTACCTCTCTTTTTAGGCATGATTACTAAGGGGCTAACCCATTTGCTATCAGCAATGGGGTATATGAACCCAGCCTTTAGAAGCTATTTGATTTCTTCTTTTACCACTTGCTTCAACTTTGGGTTCAATCGCCTTTGTGGTTGTTTTCAAGGCTTCATGGAGGAGTGAATGTAAATCCTATGCTAGCATATCCTAGGATCTATTCCAGTTATTTCTAGATATGACCAGGTGAAGGATTTTGACCACTTGTTTATTACCTTTAGTAGACTCTCTTTTTGTTATGGAGTAAGTCTTGCGTTGATGATTACTAGTTTTTCATTCTTAAGGAACGTGTATTCCATACCGGTGGGCAATGGTTTTAGCTCTAGGGGCTCTTGTTTAAATTAATTTTTTTAGGAATTTCCAACTTCCCCTAGTTAATTTTTTCTAAGTTAGGATTGGGAAGTTGGTGGTGGACTTGCTCTAATGCATCTATGCTATATATGCAAGTGCAAGTCAAACCCTCAGTTAGTTCCATGCATATAAGCGAGCTGCTTTCTTGATTAGCTATTAGCCACTGGGTGTCTTCTTATCGTGTGGTTGTTGCATACAGGCACCTTTGTATATTGATCATTTTTACACATTGATTGCATGCAGGCAATGTTAAACTTTGCACAACCCATGATCTCTGCATGCAATTACACCTTGTGTTGTTGTATGCAATGCATGGAACCTTCTTCTTCTTGATATTTCTGAAAGTATTTTCCTTAGATATTTCTAGGGAAAGATCACGGATCCCTAAGCGTGCATCGATAGTGCTTAGCCATGCCCTTCCCATTATGATTGGGAAGTCCCCCTCACTGTTGTTCACTTGAATCACCAGGAAATTAGTTGGATATGACCATCCACAAACAGTGGTAACAATGTCCTCCACTAATCCCAAGGGAACAGTGATGGACTAGTCGGCTAACTCTAAATGGATGTTGCTCTTTTTTAATGGAGGTAGGTTCCAGGCCTTATACATTTCTTGGGATATTAGGTTGACATTGGAACCTGAATCCAAAAGAGCTTTTCATGGCTCATTCCTAACGATTTGTAGATATATGAGGGGGCTCCCAAGATCAGAGAATTTCCCAGGAAGGTGGCTAGCCATAATCCAATCAGTAACAACATGTGTTAACATGACCATATGTGTTGAATGTGGTGTTAGGTTCGAAGGGGGCTCTGGAGCTTTATTTGATATGGAGACATGCAAAGACTCAGCCGCTTGGGGTTGCAAAGGCTTAGTTGGACTGTTGGTTCTAAAGAAAGATCTTTTCTTCATATGGTTGTCAGAACCAATAGTAGGTTGAGAATTAACAACTCTTGTGGCATTGTGTTGCTATGGCTGAGTAGGGAGTTCACCTTGCATTGCTGGAGTAGGTCAACACTTCTATTGTTATGGAAGAACTTGATGTTGATGCATTCATTTCAAAGTAACTCCACCAAAATCCTAAAGAGCCTTTAAAAACACCTATCATTAGACTCGGGGAACTTGTGAAAGCCCAACTTCATTCTACTCTAGCAAAGACACATAAGGGGGAGGCTATTGACTCAAGGTATAAGTAGGACTCAAGGCCAAGGGTTCTTGCCAAATCCTACAAAGAATCCTACAAGAGTCATGAAAGGAGAAAATGTTAACATCATTCTCCTGCTACCTCATTTGCCTCATCATGATCATTGGAGGACTTTGACAGAATATGACACAAGTACTAGAACTATTGATGAGTGGCGAGGTACCCCTACACTCAACCATACGAATATGAGCATTTCACACATGATCCGGTCGAACTCCACAGACGGGCTAGTTGTGGTATCTAGATAGTTACTCGTTGATCGCAATTCACTATCTTCCCACCTAGACTAGTATTTGCTTTATGATGTATGGTTTAGTCCAGAGTGAGGTGCATGATGTAGTCCTAAACTAGTGCTACTCCTAGAGGCAATAGAAAATAACTTTAATTAAGCTACGAGGAAAAGGGAGAGAGAGTTAATCTAATAGGACATAGGGGGGGGGGGAGCAAAAGCTAGCCTAAGTGCAATGAGCATCTATTCCTTAATCATCCGTACACATATTGGACCTCATGCACGACTACCACTGGGATTGCCAAGTGCATGGCTTAGGTACGCTATTGGGATACCAAGTAGTCACACTTAGATGCTTGTGATTAACTCATTTCACGTTTAATAACAATAACAATTAAGTAATTAAACTAAGTGAATGTTGCAATGATGAAGTAATCTCAATCTTTATTTTTGATCATGTGCGTGTCCAAGTACGTCAAACTTGAATAAAGGTGCCATACAATTATAATCATCACACTACAGGCATGCACTGTGAGAAAGGGTTGAGAAGAACTAAAAATGAACTAACTTCTATCTACTGACTGAAAACTAATTGATTGGCTAATTTCTAACTTCATTTCCTGTGCATCCACATGTGTATTTATAGGCTTACACCAGGATCATGATATTGTGTATCCGATATCGTTGGCTAGGTTGCGATATTGCGTACCCAATATCGGGGGTCCGATATTGAGGCCCATCAGACCTGGTATCTTGTACCCAATATTAAGGGTCCAATAATAGGGGTTCGATAATAGGACCTGGCAAACCATGATTCATCAACTATGATAGAGAAGAAAGGAGGACTCATGGCCATCACGACCGATATTCAAGATACTCTAATATAGAAGATGAAGAACATGAACAAAGGAGAAAAAGGGATCGAAGAGAAGATCAAGAAAAGTATGAGAATAGAAGAGCTCACTGCTACAAGAGAGCATACAAATATGACCATGATGAAGAACCCCTTAAGAAAACCCAAAGCATGATAAACATCTAGGAGGCTATCCACATACTAACTAGGCACATGAGGGAAGTTGAATTAAACAACTAGACATAAATAATAGAATCAACTAGCTAGACATGAGCAATATGCCAAGATTTGAAGGTGGTAACAACATTGATCCACATCATCTCCTTCAAGCTTTTCACAATGGTTATGTCCTCCAAAACATAGAAAGTGATTGGAAAGAATTGAAGCTATTTCCTAAAATACTTTTGAAGGAGGCAAAGATCTGGTATAGGTCATTGGAACCTGAATCCATCAGACACTAGAGTATCATGCTTGAACTCTTTAAGGACAAATATCAAACCTAATCATGAGTGTCAAACTTAAGAAGACAACTCCAGGGATGAAAGTAAGGAATTCATGAGATGCTTGATGCAACAATGGATAGATACTATTTACTATTACATAGATGCCTAGGCCATAGATTTTTGCCAAGGGAATAGCTTAGGCACATAATAGATGGGTTACAAAGCAAAACCAGAGTGACCCTTGGTGTTTACATCCAAGGTATGCTATTAGAAATGACCATCCATCACATTGAAAGGCTAAATGATCAAGGGGCAAAAGAGGAAGGTGAGCTAAGAAAAAGGAATCAGTTGAAGAGTACAATAGAGATCCATCAATTTGAAAGAAAGATGCATGAGTTTGTGACACACAAGAGGTGAAAACCTTGGACCAGGCTATTCAAAAAAAGACTCTATTAATATAGAAATCCATAAATGATATTGCAACCGAGGTAGAGAAAATGTGGAATTCTATTTATGAAAAATTTACAATGGCATTAAAAATTATGGAAAAAGGAATAGGGCAAGCCTTTGGAAGGGGAAAATTTAAAAATAAGAAGAAAGAATTTGAACAAAAGGACAAAGTTCTTTAGTAGCTGAGTGTTCAAACACCAGCTCCACAGATGAGGAAGGTTGCACTATGTATGAGTATGCACATCATAAGGGATGTTGTTTAATCATGGTACATTTAAAAGAAATAGGGACATATGTAGTTAATCCCAAATTTGTTAAACAACAAATGGACAAAAGGTTACCTTATCCTCAAGGTAACTACTAATAGAACTTCCAACCAATGTATTATCCTAACGGAGCATTACCTTAGCCACAAGAGAAATATCATTAGTAGTGGCAACAATGCTAGTCATGGGCCATGCCACTACTATGCTAATAGTATCCATATTGGCAACCTGACCCTTATGGATATTATGTCTAATGTCCAATCTCACTAGCTAGTGTAGTTATTTAGACTTTACAATATTATCCACCTTAATACCATAGACCAATGCTACTAAGAATAGATCTGAACTCACACATGCATTCACCAACTACTAATTCTTCAAGCCAAAATCCAACTAATCCTTTACCACTAATGCCACCACCTACTACGCAAGGAAAGTTGGCATCATAACCACAGCAGAGGAAAGCTACAAGGGCAGTGAACATACAAATAGAGGATCTTACTAGAAACATTAAGGATGAAATGAAGAAATGTCCTTTCTTGAGGACAAGTTTAAAAAAGGCTAGTGGACTTCATCAAGAACAACTTCTACTACAATAGATTCTCTTACCAAAAACAAGCTTCCATCATCTTCAAACATAAGCATTCAGACTATCATGCTTACAGAAATCATCACTAACTAGATCAAGGCAAAGCCACTCCCAAAAATGAAAATTGATCCATAAATTCCTTAAATTTATCTATGAGTAGTTGGAAATCTACCATGTAAAGCGTTATTAGACTCAGGTTTTGAGGTAAATCTAAGCTTTTATGAAATATATCAAACATAGAACCTACCACTTTTAAAGGAGTGCAATATCAAGTTGGATCTTGTAGATCAATTTGTCACCAATCCTTTGGGACTGATAGAAAATGTAGTGACCACCATTTGTGGGTGATCCTATCCAACAGACTTTCTTGTAATTGAAGTGAAGAACAATGACAAGGAATTTCCAATTATCATGGGAAGAGCATGGCTTAGCAAAATTGATGCTAAGCTAAATATGAGAGATTTATCTGTTGAAATATCTAAAGAAGATATGCATAGAGCCATACACATGCAACAAATTCCATGCATTACTGCTGAAAATAAAGGGTGTAGTTATGGATCGACACTTTGGAATGATAACATAGCTACCATACTTGTCCACAACAATAGTAAAAATCAAGTGTATGCAAAAGAAAGATTAGGGCCACTAAATCAAAAGACATCCTATGGTCATTAATTGAGAAACAACAATCATCTAAAACATGCATGGAAACAACTAAATCACTTACTAATTCCCAATCTAAGAAGATGACTCCAACTAAGGACCTAAACATGAAATTAATAACTCATAATCATACACCAAAAGGAAAAGAAAATAGGGATTTAGATGATTAAAACTTAACTATCATCAAGATCACTTGGGATTATAACCAAAAGTTAAATCAATAAAGATGATACATAAACCACTTAAAGTGTATGATTTTAGAGCTCTAGGGAGCATCTTCCAAACACTTGCCCATGAGTTCAATCATGGGGGAGATGCCTTATCTTGATATAGGAATTAATAAGTGCTTTTCCATTTTTTGTTTTACAAGTCCTTTTGCTTTTTCTAATTCTTTGATACAATTCTCTTCTCATTCTTTAATACTATTCATTTCTTAAAATTTTGACATTCTTTAACATTTTTTAATTCTTTGATATTTTCCATTCTTTAACATTTTACATTCTTTATACTTCAAAACTTGTACTATCTTTTTCATATTTCTTTTTAAACCCTTTGTGATGAATCCTGGTTTGCCAAGCCCCAATATTGAGTACATGATATCGGGTACACAATATTGCAGCTTGGATACGATATTGTATACACGATATTGTGATTCTTGTGTTAGCCTATAAATATAGCACTCAAGCGCACTAGATGATAAGAGATTGTTTTAGTCATTAGGAGTCTTTTTGTTAGTTTTAGTTTTCATTTCTTTCCCAAATGCATGTTTGCAATGTGATGCTTGTAATTGTATGGAACCTTTATTCGAGTGTGACGTACTTGGACACACACATAATTGGCAATAAAGATTGAGATTACTCCATCATTGTAGCATTCACTCAGTTTTTAACTATTTAATTGTTAATTATTTATTGTTATTTTCTTAGTTAATATCTCTTTTATTGTCATTTAATTATTTCTATTATTAACGTGGAATGAGTACGTCTTAGTCACGAACATTTAAGTGTAACTATATGGTAACCCAGTAGCATATCAAGTAGTGCTTCAAGTGATGTGCGCTTGGTAATCCTAGAAGTAGTACATGAAGTCCAAGATGTGTATGAATGATTGAGGATGGATGTTCATTGTACTTAGGCTAGCTTAGATTTTATTTCCTATTGCTTATTAGCTTAATCAAGTTATTTCTCATTGTATTTAGGAGTAGCATAGTATTAGAAATTACATCATACACCTCACTCTGGACTAAATTATATGTGACAAAGCAAATACTAGTCCAGGTGGGAAGATAGCGAACTACAATCAACGTATAACTATCTAGGTGCCACAACTAGTCCGTTTGTGGAGTTTGATCAGATTACACGTACACGCTCGTGTTCATATGGTTGAGCATAGGGGTACCTCACCGTTCATCATTGGTGCCATTGTTGAGGATGGTGCTAGTTATCTAGATTAGTTATATCATATAAGATTACTATAACAAGGTATTAATGATATATCTTTTAGACAAAAGAAATTAAATTAGATTCAATTGAGTCACACACAATTCATGACAATGTCTCTCTTGTAGGATAACGATAACACAACATATAGGAAGGTAATTCATTGGAGAACCAATGTAATTTATGATGAAGAAGGAGTTTGGAGTACTCAATCTTATGCAGGAGTTTCATATGTTCATAGACACCCCAACGATACTCAAGGACTTTTGTCATCTAACTTAGACACCTCTAGTAAGGATGGGATGTCTCCTAGAATGAGGGGGCCTGTAAGGTCTAGAACCTTCTCAATGGTTAGCAAGAGTACATCAGGAGATGATTGGGAGACTTACCAAAGTCATGACAATTCTTTCAGTTCTCTCTCTTTTTTTGCTCTTTCAACGTTAGATCATGACACAGATGACTATTCCTCAAGGGGTCAGTGTAGAAATAAAAATTGAACCCATGGGCAAAATCAAGAATTCCAACATGAACATAAAAAACATCATCCCAACTTATAAACTCTCAACCTACTTAGTGACGATGAACCCTTGCTAGCCACAAGGAGCCTAATGCATATAATAGAGGCTGTTTAGATATCCCACAGGCATCACAAGAAAAGCTGTCCACCCAGGCTTGATTTAAAAAACTTTCCTAAGTTCTTAAGGGGCTATGATTTAGATCCACAACATCATTTACAGGCCTTCTATGATGCCTGTGCATGGAACAACATTGATAATGGGTGGCAAAGACTTAAGCTCTTTCCTATGATATTTGTGGGCTAAGAAAAAGTGTGGTACAGGTGTTTAAAACCAAATTCAATTCATCGATGGCCTATAATGGTGAAACTATTCAATGAAAGATATCAAACCTATGCAAGAGTGTCAAACTTGAGGAGACAAATCCAAGAGTGGAAACAAGGGCAAGATGAACCCCTGGACATGGCCTTAGAAAGATATTACTCATTATTAAACAAATGCCCCGGCCATGGGTTCTCCAAGCCAAGGCTAATGTGTCACATCATGGATGGGCTTTTTAATGAAACAAGGGAGACCCTAGGGATGTATGTCCTAGGTGAACTATATGAAATATGAACCCACCAATTCCAAGAGCTTATTAAGCAGGTAGCAAAAGAAGAAGGAGAAATAGCCAAATGGGAGAATGTTGAAAAATCTCAATAGGACCAAACTCTTAAAGTAACAAAGGTCCATAATGATAAAGAGGAGAAATCAACTTACCTTGAGGAGGTGGAACCATCCTCATATTTGCCAATACTAGAATTGCTAGATGAAATCGAAGCAAAGATCAATAAGACAAACATTATTAGAGGGAAAACCATGTAAGATAACCCTAACAACTAGAACAAAGAGAGGATACCAAACTGAGAAATAGGATAGAACACTATTCGACAATCGGAAAGAAGGGTTGAAGGAAATAAGGATAGAGGCCCAATTGCAAATCATGAGTATCAATGTGACATTTCCCTGTACGATCATCCCAAAGGCCAATGCCTAGTCTTGTCACATCTACATGAGCATTGGAGAAGAATGCTACATCTAGGTTTCGTACAAAAGTACTGTGCTTAACTGCAGTAGCAAAACCCACAGTCATGGGGGAGGCCATCGCCAAACTGGCCACACCCTTCGTATCACCCAAGACCAAGTGCTTATAATGTTCAACACCCTATTTCTCTAACTAGATCAACATCCTTTACTTCACCTCATTGTTATCATTCTCCCAAGTATTATCAACCCATGTCCTCTCCCATAGGATCACCACCTCATGTTCCTTACACTTCTTCTTACTCTCAATATTCTCATCCTTCATCTCCTTCTACATTGCCACCAGTAGTATCGAAAGGTTTGGCACCACAACACCAACCAATGAACATTACTTGTGCTACCACTGTCAATAGTAGTGGGAGTCCTCCACATCGTCAGAAGTGTTCTTTCTTTAGGCATGGCCATAGAAAGAGATAGCACAACTCTAGAACCATTGCATCCTCCAACTCAGCACAAGCCCAACATGGTGATGCACCTCCCTCTTCAAACTCAATGCTTGCTATTATCCTATCTAAGCCACTAATTAACACTCTAACAACCATGCAGCCCAATGAACATAACAATGTGGGAAGACATATTGATCCTTGCATATCATCTTATGGTCACGGGTGCCATAGTGGGTCAGCTTCTTATCACATTACCACATCCTATAATCTGCCCCACTATGCCTGCTTTAATCAAGTGTGTGAACCCCAATTTAGGTACATTCCTACCACCACATCAAAAGACACCCAGTGGTTTGCATATGGCTAGACCCCAATATTTCCAACATGCATGGATCCAAAATTTCCATTTATTAATTCTTGCCATGATTAAAGGTTTAGTCATGGGAAATACCCCCCATTCTAACAAGTAGAATTAGTACATGTTTTTCCCTTTTCTTTAGTTTTACAATTTTGTGTTTTTTTTTATTTTTTTTGTTTTTCAATTTTTTATTTTCTAAATTTTTCATTTTTCAATTTGTTGTTTTATCTTTTTGAGGGTAATCTCATTTGTGAATAAAATACTCATGTGACTTGTCGGTTGAGGTGTTGTTCTATGCTATTGAGTCACAAGTGATTAATGATTTGGATAGTGAGCCCACAACATCCACTCACCCATTCTATTAATAAGAGGTTCTACTTTCCGCACGATGATATTCTTGTTATCATTAAAACTTAAAGAGACTTTATACTCATTATGCCAAAGCAAAAAGTGATGGACTAAGAGGGAATGGTAAGGGTGTGACATCAAGGGAACTTGTGGATTCTCTTTATTGACATCTGTATATGCTATCATGCAGCTTGGTTGTATTAAGATTGTATAGATCTAACTAAAAATGGAAGTAAGAGTTGTCATAAAGGCACTTAATAAAGGAATTTAATGCTATTCTAGAGGGTCCCATTGGAAAGACATGCATCCATGCCTGAAGGTTAGTGGATTCTCCTGATTACCTTTAGAAAAGACAAAGTGCCAAGGGGGCCAGAAGAAGGAAAAGAAAAGAAAGAAGAAAAATAGAAAGGAAAAGATCAAGAAAAATGTGTTGCAGAAAAATTCAAATCACTCCTCCCTTGCGCAAAATGCCAAGTAATTGTACACCTTACTATTGTAATGCTCTTATGGTTGTCTATCATTGGGATGAAATAATGCGATGTCATTGATCAGAGGTATAGACTTGGTTTTGATCTTGGAGTGATAGGATAATAGTACTTTAATCATGCACAACACTTTGGATTCATTGTGCCTAGGGTAAGTTACCTCATGTTCTGATCTCTGCAATCCCTTCTACAATTCATCTCATCTGACTGTCCAAGTATTTCTAACTTGTGTCTTGTCTGGCATAGAATTCATAGCTCATCAAGGTGGTATTTAACATGTGTGTGCTTCGTTGCATAGGTGTAGATTGCATGTAACCCTTCTAGTGCCTATAGACATTTTAAGGTGTGGTTACACAAGGACATGATAGGTTGGAACTTGCTTTAGGGAGGACCCACTTGCGTGACTTTTGTAATTTGTACATGTTGCACACCACCACATCATTTTATACCCTCCAAGTATTACATTGCCAAATCTATTCTTTCCTTTGTTATTATTTCAACCAAATGTTCCTTAGAACCACTACATGTCCTTTTTCCTCACCCTTTTCAAGGAACTTCACTGTATAACTCCACTCCCTTACACTTTTAGTGCCTTAATTTCCACTTGATATTACCCCGGACCTTTCAAATCTACTTCAAATCCTTCATTTTGTTGGTAAAAAAACTCAAAAAATCATCAATTTTACTAAGTACCCTATTTTGGATGGGACATGATATCGGGTACTTGGTATTAAGTCTGATGCGATATTAGGTACGATGCGATATTGGGTACATGCTATCACGTATGCAATATCGCGTCTACAAAACCTATATATATGGGGCCCCTTGTGCATGTTGAAGTCATTTTCAACAGTTGATACGAGGGGAGTTAAAATTTTCTTCCATAATTTTTTAGCGCTTTGAGAGTCTAACATTTAACTATCAATATCTTGCTCATTAATGCTTCAAGTTCCCTTCTGATCACACCTACTTAAACCTGGAGTGTTTAACTCAATCGTGGGGAAGGGGTACGGTAGCATTTGCACATAACTTTTTCAAAATTTGCTATTACCCGAAGGATATCATAGGGGTAAGTACTATTAGAAAATGTTAAAAACTTATGGCAACCTAATTTTCTTCCTTCACTCAAATCATTTAAATTATTATTAGAGGCACCTGATCAAATTAGGCCCAACCTTAAAACTTTTAGGGGAACTTCCTTGAAAAATTTCTAACTTTGAAATCACACTAAGCAAAGAATTTAACATTTATTAAAGGTAGTGAGTAAGGTATGAGATAATTGAACTTCTTTAAATAATATTACTAATAATCAATCTTTGTGTGATTATAGATGGCTTCTACATGAGGACAATAGGAAGGACCTTCTCAAGGTGCATCCAAACATCCGAGAAGAGGCATAGGCCAAGGACCTCATGTGGAGCATGCAGAACAAGAGGCACAATCATTCAACATCCATTAAGAAACCCCTATCATTGCACAATTCGGTTAGGTAGAAGGTGGAGAGGGCAAGGCACCTAGATAAGAATAACATCTCACGTTGTCCTCGGAATACGTCCAAATCATTCAGGAAAGATCCACATCCACTACAGTGATTGTGGAACTTAATTTTGGGCCTTTTACCAAATTCACCCCTAAACTAATCAAGGATCAAATCAAGGGATCTCAATTATGGTATGTCCTCTCAAAAAGTGGAGAATGGTATTTGGGGGAAACTTATCAATTTTGGCATAATAAAGAGGAAGGAACCACTATTGACATTAGTGGAATATCAGTTGATTTCTCTGCAAAGGCCATTATGGAAGTTCTAAATCTTCCAAATATAGGGCCTAAAGTTGCTCATCTGTCCACCCGCTCCGATGTAGATGTAAGAAAAGTATGGCTAAAAAAGATGTATGGCAAAGAAGACAAAACATATGAAGAACTCACCCTTGAAGAGAGAATTTACTTCAAATTTGGAACTTATCACATTTTCCCAACAAAAGGGTTAACTAGGATCTCTACCTATGCAGCTAGAGGAAGTGTGATCTTGATGGACATGGTTGATGCTATTGCCCCATTTATATTTGATAGAGATATTAAGGCAATTTGAGGAATGAAGGATAGGAAAATTCACACTCCCCTTTCCTTGTCTAATTAGGAAGTTATGCTGACATGCTGGAATTCTAGGGTACACTAATGACATCCCCAGAAAAGCTCAAAATGCTTCATATGCTAAATTACTGAAGCCACCAGCACCAAGAAAAGATGTTGGTGAGACACCAAAGCCTGAACAACAACAGAAAATTGGGCCCACTACACCTTAAAAAACATGGCCTAGCTAACTTCCAAACATGAGGCTCAACCAACAACAAGAAGCAGGGCCTAGCACATAGCCCACAGGCTAGCAGGACTAGCAACCATCACCACCATTACAAGATTACAGACCGTCAATGAGCCATCTCAGGCCCATTGTAGAAATGGTCAATTGGGGACGTAGGAATGAGGCCAATCTCTTCAAGGTGATTGATGATGTAGTATAGCCCACCATATCAATCAATCATGCAAGGGACAAGGTCTCAATACAAATAGGAGGAGGGGAATTGCATTGGTCACAACAGATTTTGGGAAATGCTACATCAGTTCAAGTACAATTAGAAACTGGTGAAGGCACCACGGTGGTTGTCATGTAACACTAGGATGTAGCTAGAGAAGCAGAGGTGGTCACAGACCACATCAAGGAATCATTCAACATCCCTGTTGTGCCACTAGTAGATTTCATAGGAGCACATGATGCTCAAGTTCTGGTTGGTACCTCAATGACTCCTATGAAACATGAGGATGCTCTGGATTGCTTGCTAACTAGGACAAGTAATGATGTCCTTGTTTGACATCCCCTAAGATGTCACAATAGTAAAATTAGACCTCATTTCCACTAAAGAAAAGTTGATCATGGCTGAGGTTAAGGTCGAACATGTAGAATATGAACTAAGGAGACTTTAGGAAAAGTTCGATGCTCTACAAGCTGAATAACAGGACCCATCCCAACTTATTCTAGCCAATCAGCTAGAATCATTTAGGATAGAGTAGCTCAATAAATTACTAGTGGAGAATAAAAGGATGGCAATGGAAAAGGAGAAGACTGATTAGGATGCTTCAAAAGCATAGGCTTAGACATATGCATATGCAAAAGCACTTAAGGCCTTACAAGAAGAAAATAAAGTCCTTACTGCCAAAAATCTTCAATTGACGATAGTTGAAAAATAGAAGAATGTTCTCGAGGAAAGTTTTTAACAAATGCGAGAATAGCTAATAAGAGTCAACCAAGACATAAGTTGCTTAGCCAAAGAGAATATAACCCTCTCAATGAAGGAGGTACACACCATTCAATTGAAGATGGCCATTGAAATAAGCATGTGGCAGAATGAAGCTAAGCGACATGAAAAGTTGAAGGAACATTTTTGGGATCAAGAGGGGATGTATAAGGAGATAATTGAAAAAGAGATCCATATGACTAAGGACCATATTAATTATTTACTGTTGTTTTCTTAGTTAATATCTCTTTTATTGTCATTTATTATTTCTATTATTAATGTAGAATAAGTACATCTTAATCACGAACATTTAAGTGTAACTACATGATAACCCAGTAGCGTATCAAGTAGTGCTTTAAGTGATGTGCGCTTGGTAATCCCAGAAGTAGTACATGAAGTCCAAGATGCATACGGATGATTAAGAATAGATGCTCATCGCACTTAGGCTAGCTTAGATTTTATTTCTTATTACTTATTAGCTTAATCAAGTTATTTCTTATTGTTTTTAGGAGTAGCATAGTATTAGAAATCACATCATACACCTCACTCTAGAATAAACCATATGTGACAAAGCAAGTACTAGTCAAGGTGGGAAGACAACAAACTATGATCAACGTATAACTATCTAGGTCCCACAACTAGTCCATTTGTGGAGTTCGACTGGATCGTGTGTACATGCTTGTATTCGTATAGATGAGCGTAGTGGTACCTCACTGCTCATCACTTTGTAAATAATTATGATTTCTAATAAGACACATTACAAATAAAGGCAAGATGTAGTCCAATAAGGTGAAGATTTCTCTATGTTATCAAGTCATAGGGGGCTAATTACTTGAACCATCAAACCACATCATCCATCCATCCATTCCATTAATAAGAGAATCTTACCATGGCCATAATGACATTATTTTTCATCATACAACTAAGAATAAACTTGTGATCATTATGCCTAGACTGAAAGGTGAAGAACCAAGTGGGAATGTAAAGGGTGTGACATCAAGAGGATTTGTGAATTCTTTTGGATTATTGTTGTAAGTTCTATCATGTTGCTAAGGTTGTATTATATCCTTGTAGATTTAACTTGACATGAATAAAACTCTTCCCTTGGACAATACGCTAAGTGACAATAGTCCTTGCAACATTGATAGTCTCATAGTTGTAATTCCAAGATATGAAATGATGTGATGTCATTGGAATGTGGTCTGGACTTGGTTTGAATCTTGGATAGAAAGGGTAGTTATTACTTTAACCACTAATAAAACACAAGAATTTATTATGCCTATGGTAAGACACCTCATGTCTTGATTTTTGCAGTCCCTTCCAAGTCCATCTCATCTCACTATTTGAATAATCATAACTTGTGGTTTTGTGTAACATAATGTTATTTTCTAAATTTGGTGATACTAACATATGTGTTTTGCTAAATAGGTATGCATTACATTCAACTCCTTAAGTGCCTAAGGACACTTCTAGGCATGATTATAAAAGGGAATTAAGGGCTGGAGCCTACTTTGGGGAGGACCAACTTGGATAACTATTGTATCTTATACCTACCAAGCAATTCCACATCATCTTGAAACTTCCAAACATTAATAAACACTTCCCATATCATTCATACTATCCATTCTAAAAATATGAATTCATATCCTTCTTACCTATCTAATGAACTTTTGTAGCTTGAGATTCCTTCTCTATAAACTTTCAATGATAAATTTTTGACAAAAAATATGTATATTCCTATCATATAAATCCTCTAAGAAATCTTAAAACCTTCCAAACATCCAACAGAATCGATTTTTTGTATTAGACCGTCATGAAAAGTGAAATTTATAGGGCTCCGATATCGGGTCACCAATATCAAGTTTACATCAATCTCAAATCCTCAATGTCAAGTCCTCAATATTGGATCCCACAAAATCTATATATAGATAGACACTTCAAAAAAAATTTCATCATTTTTCATTCGAACAAGGGAGAGTTTTTTAAATTTTCTTCTCTCCTAACTTTCCCAAGCCCTAACTTGATCATTATTACTCTAATTTTCATGCTTTTTGAACCTATTTGATCATGGAGTGCTCATCTTAGTCATGGGGGATGCTAGTGAGGAAAATTTGAGCTGATTTTAAAAAACATTTTAACACCTAATGCTCAGAAGATATCTTAAGGGTAAGTATGAAATGAAAATTGAAATTTTTAAACAATAATCACACATATTAATGCTGGCGCACTCAAATAATGATCCTAAGAAACCATATCTACCAATATGAGCCATATATAAGAAAAAATTAGACAATTATGAGAGGTTATAAAGAGATTAACATCTATGGGATTACTTTTTTGAAAAGTTTTCTAACTTTGCAATCCTAATAAACTAAGAACTTAATGAAACTAAGGGTATGAGTAAGGTATGGAACCATTTAGAGTATATGAGAACACCTTAGTAATTTCAATCCTTTATTGATTGAAAATGACCCCAAGGAGAGGAGGAGTGCAAGGAGGACCCTCATAAGAAGCAAGAAAATGACCAAGAGGCCAAGGTAGAGGGTGAATTGGAGAACAAGAACTAGAACATGAGAAGTAGGAAACCTAATCATTTAGCATTCATTAAGAAACTCCTACTATGGGACAACTAATCCAAGGAGAGGAAGAATAACACTAGTACCAGGAAAATGCCTCACATTATCATAGGACTTCCACCTAGTCATCCAAGAAAGATCCATCCTAACCATAGTCATTGTGGAGATGAACTTTGGCCTGTCCATGAAATTTATTCTTAGAGCGGTAAGGATGCAACTCCAAGCATCATCGCTATGGCCAACGCTATCATAGAATGGTGAATGGTATCTTGCAGAGACTTATCAGTTTTGGCTAATCTTTATAGAGTTATTGATAATACTATCTTGGCCATAGTTTCAGCAAATCCAGCAAGTGGACAAATCTCATTGCAATCAGGAGGTGAGGTGCAATGGTTACAACAGATCTCTTGGAATGCTGCATTATTGCAAGTGGTGATAGAAATTGAAGAAGAAGCCATAGCAGTGGTAATGTAGCACAAAGATGCAGTGGGAGCAATAGAGATGAACATTGATCACATTAAGGAACCTTTCAATGTACCTATTTTACACCAATAGATCTAATTGGAGCCAGAGATGTTTAGATGTTAGCCAGAACCTTAATGACTCCTCTTGATCATGAGGATGTGCTCGATAGACTACTGTAGACTAGGCAAGTCATGACAACACTTTTCAACATCCCGAGTGATGTCACCTTAGTATAGTCTGAGCTCATCACTACCAAAGGAAAGTTGATCATGGCAGAGACAAGGGTAGAGCATGTAGAAAAGGAAATTCTAAGAATACAAGAAGAGCTTACTACCTTGATAGCTGAATGAAGGGATCTAACTTAATTCATTGCACCTAATGAGATAAAGTAGTTTAGAATAGAGTAGATGACCCATCTGATTGAGCAGAATTAATAGGTGGCAACTAAGAAGGAGAGAGTGATATGGAATGCCTCTTTAGCCGAAGCATAGACATACACACATGTTAAGGCACTTACTGTAATCCAGGAGAAAATAAACAACTTGTTGTTGATAACATCAGGCTAACCACTATAGAGAAGTAGAAAAACATCTTAGAGAAGAGCATCCACCAATTAAGAGAACAACTGGTAAGAGTTAATTAGGATTAGAGCTACCTCATAAGAGAAAATAGAACCCTCTCTATGGAGGAGGTACGTGCTATATGATAGAAGTCCACCATAGTAATCAATGCATGGCAAAATGAGACAAAGAAACAAGAGAGGCTCAAGGAACACTTCTGTGATGAGGTGGACATGTACAAGCAAATCAATGAGAAAGAACTATAAATGATAAAGGCCAAAATTAGCTCAATTTTAGCATAGAATCCTGACTGGCAACCCATCCTGGATAGTTATGCCTTGGTCCATCAAGTATAAGTAAAGAATAAATACCTGTAGGTTGAGGATCTAAAAGAGTACATGGGGTTAGCTAACCTTCATTATGCTAACTTAGCCATGTTAACAATAGGTAGGTCCAAAAATGGGCCTGAATAGGAAGTAGCTACCACATATGCTTTATATGAGAAAGAGTTTTTGGATCAAGAAGATGCCTTGAAGAAACTTCAAGTGGTAAACTCTGAACTGGAAGCAGTGAAGGTTGGCTACCAAGGCAAAATGATGTAGCAACAAACCTAGCCAGAAGATTACTAGACTACCATGGATTACAAGAGAAGGCCAGAACGTTTGAGGAGAAGAGAAGGCAATTCGTAGCTTGGTATGTCAAAGCAAATCAGTTGTTTCCATAGCTGCCATGCCCATGGGATGTGTTGATTCCATCAAACATTGGTTCATCAGCATGAACAGTTCATAATCCCAGAAAGGAAGAAGAAAAGCTTTAGGTGCTCCTAAATCAATACCAATTCCAGAAGCATGATGATAAGGAAAGTAACCGATCAGAAAGACACCACCACTAAGAACTACCTAAATTACATCGAGCTTCACTAGATTTTTTTTGTTAAAGTTGTTATGTCATGTGTAATTTTTTGTAAACACCACTGTGGCATTTAAGAGTCATATATATAGTAGTTAATGTCATGAAAATCTACCTCCCAATTTTATAAGGAACTTTATCCTCATTTTGTTTTAACCTGAGGATGAGTTTTTAGTCAATTGTGGGGGTATGATAAATTGAAATTTTTACCAGCTATGATATTAGATATCTAATATCGGAGTTGTGATATTGGATCCCTGATATTGGGGCACAAGCTATGATGTCAGATATCCAATATCATGGATGCATGTGGGCCTATAAATACAAGACTTATGCATACGATCCATGAACAGTTTTCATTACAACTTAGCAAAATTCTGTTAGTCTATTTTCTTGATTTTAGCACTTAGCAGTTAGGAGTGTATGCCCATAGTGTGATGCTAAGTGATTGAACAAAGTCTTTATTCAAGTGGAATATACTTGGACATTTTTCATGACTGAAAATGAAGATTAAGATTACTTTACATCATTGCAGCATCACTTAGATTTTTTACTGTTTACTTAAAATAATGTTTACTATTTTCACTTACCTTATTGATTACTATTTTCTTAGTTAATGTTTACTTTCCCATGAACGTTACTGTTACTATTATTAAGTGGAATGGATACAATAAATTCCAAGCAGTAAGTGTAATTGTTCGATAACCCAGTAGTATTATTACTTGGTTCATCTAGTAGTAGAATACTTGGTAATCCCAATAACAATTGCAGAAGCCCAAGACATGTAAGAAGAATCAAGACTGGATGTCCATTGCCTAGGTTAGACTAGATTCATTTACTATTACTTAGATTTAGAAGCCACTTCATTTATCTTATGTTCACTAGGAGTAATATGAGCCACACAACATCAGTTATCATACACCTTATTGTGAGTTAAACCATATGCATTGGTTTTACTAGCTTACATGGGAAGACAACGATCATGAACTTAAATGACTTACTAGCATAATTGATGAGTAGCGAGATACCCCTACACTCAACCATACGAATACGAGCGTAGCATGCACGATCCGGTCAAACTCCGTAGACTAAGTGCCTACACGCCCCATGGAACACTTAGGGTTAATTATTCGTTGTCTTTCCAGACTTACTTGTAGTTATCATGGTGTATGGTTAAGCAAGTCTGAGGTATATGATTTTTATATTTTTTATGTTTTATGTCTTCTATGCTAACAAGGTGAAGGGTTGAGAAACTAATTACTAATTCTAACTAATGAACTAAGTCTAAATTACCTAGCGTTAGCATTCGTTCCCACTTACCGTACACACCCTGAACTGATGCAACTGTGGCTACGAAACGCTAATCGTTGCTGGGATCACCACGTGTAACGCACGTGCTCGAAGTGGTCATACTGAGGCACTTAACTAGGAGAAAAGGGTTGAGAAGGAAAATAGTAAATAACAAGTAATAAATAATAGGTAATAAATAACAATAATAAAATCCTATTCCATGCACTGTAAGGTTTATCCAGAAAGCTTGTCTTTATTGCCGTACACAAACTTGTGTTCAGGTACAATGTTTGCTTGAATAAAGATTCGTTCACTTTGGGACTCCTACTGTGGACACATGGAAAATATTCTATCTCTAGAGTGATCAATCTGCCAGAGTTTCCCTACTATGTAGCCTAGGATGAGAAAACAAGGGAGAGCCGCCTCTTATTTATAGATATGACGACGCACCGCATATCATGTACGTAATATCGCAGGGGAAGACAAGATATCGCGTACAAGATATTGTGGCTGTTGCGATATCTTGTCTACCAATATGACCATCCTAAGGGATGTTGTCCAATTATCTCACATCTACAGGAGTCTGGGGTGTATGCATTAAATCCGAGACTCAACCAATGGTAAACACCTCGAAGGTTACCTTATCCTCAAGGTAACCCAAGGCAGCTCCACCAACCACTAACGTACTATCCAAGTGGAACTCCACCACAATGCATCGGAAAACATCAGTAGTGGCAATACCCATAGTCATGGGGGTGCCATCGCCAACACAATAGTACCCTTATTGGCAGCCCGATCCATATGGTTACTATGTGTAGTAGCTAATTTCTCCAAGTGACTCTATGGGTCAGACAACTCCCCAACGTCACTACCAAGTTCGGGAGTACTTTAGGAGGACTCCTTCTCCTTCGAGAGACATCCCACATTCATTCCATCCTCCAACTCCATCCACACCTCTTCTACCTATAGTTCCCATACAACCTGCTCCAATAATGCAAGGGGAACTCCCTACTCAACCACAGCCATGTAATGCTACTAGAGCTGTAAATATTTAACCTGCTGCTAGTTCTAACAACTGTAAAAAGAGAAGACATTTCTTCAAAACCAGAAGCCCAGAAAAACTCTCATAACAATAAGTGGTTGAGCCCATGTACGCTCCTCCACCATCTAACACTTCGGAGCACCCTTCAGTCCAACAAAGTTGTACACATATGGTTATGTTAACGCATTCTGTAACCGACTGGATTAAGGTAGGCCACCTTCCTAGGAAGCTATTTGACCCTAGGAGCCCCTTAATCTATTTACAAATCTCTGGGAACAAACCACATAAGGCTCTTCTTGACTAAGGTTCCAGGGTCAATTTAATATCATGAGAAATGTATCAAGCCTGGAACCTACCCCAACTTAAGAAGAACAACATTCAACTAGAGCTGGCTGACCAGTCCATCACCATTCCCTTGGGNNCATCTCTTCCATGTAATCGATGTGCCCAAGAAACAAAAATTCAAAGGTGCCTATATGTAGCAACCACACAAGTAGTGGACACCCCGTTGTTGATAGCTAAACGAAAGAGCAACCCAATATGCATGGAATGAACTAAGGAAACAACTCATGCCAACAACGAAGGCATAGACACATTGGAATATGAGCATCGTCAACTTCCACTCCTTAATCTAAGAACATCAATGGGGAGAAGTTGGGCACTTTTATGAAATTCAAATAGGCACTCATTATTTTAGATCTCTCCCTTGCAATTTAGTCATGGGGGAGATGGCCACCTATGCTAATCATTGGAGGCCCTTAGTTCTTTTTAGTTTTTTGTTTTACACATTTTTGTTTTACATGTTTTTGTTTTACAAGTTTTTGTTTTACACATTTTTGTTTTACAAGTTTTTGTTTTACACATTTTTGTCTTACACATTTTTGTTTTACACGTTTTTTTTTACACATTTTTATTTTACAGTTTTTGTTTTACATGTTTTTGTTTTGAAAATTTCTTTAACTTTTCTTGTTTTTTTTAGAACATCGTTATAATTTTCCATTTTTTGTGCATGTTTGTGTGTGTGTTACCCATCCTATAAGTTTGTCACCCAATAAGTATTCTTCACAATGGTATGAACTATTTTTCATTGATTGCTAATGTTTGGTTTTTACCTTAAAGTTACGATGTTGATACTAAGGTATGTTTCTTTTGATATGGCAGGCAACAAGTTCACTTCATCTATTCATCCACCAAAGTCTATGGTCTCTCTTGGCTTGGAAATGTACAGTCCTTTTCTAATAAGAACTTTAACAAATCGGTGACTAGGTACTTCTCAAACTAAGGAAGGACTCAAGGTTTGACAAGGATGTGACTTCAAGGGAACTTGATGCATTTGTATCGGCCATTCTCTTGGTTGCTTGGATGTTTTCTTTTTGAGTTTTCTTACTGTTCTGATGTTACCCAATTATCAGAAGCTAAGACAATAAAAATAAGAAGTCTTTACATGGTGTGGTTCTCACGCATAAAAATACAAAAAAAAAAAAGAATACAAAGAAAGTGAGAATTGAAAGCACACCCCTTAGACGAAATAAACTTGGGTTACAAGCACTAGTTATGGAACCAAAAATGTTTCCTCTAACTAAGGCCCTTCTCGCTTCCCATTCCCTCTTTTGTTTCGTTGGAATGGTGGTGGCTCTT
>MNCI01021779.1:3970-43663 GCA_015680685.1 Gnetum montanum
GGCAGCGTGATGAGCGTAATAAGCTCCGAGACAGCCAACGGCGAATTTGTTCAAGGACAAGTTTACGCTCTATCACGCACGGCAGCGTGATGAGCGTAATAAGCTCCAAAGCAGTTGAAGGCAAAATCCAGAAAGGTACGATGACTTGGCACTTTTTTCTTGCGGCGCATAACATAAGTGGCCTTAACGCTTGTCACGCAGCGGGTTACGCTTTATCACGCGCAGTTGTGTGATGAACGTAACTTAAAACTTGGTTTACGCTTCACCACGCACGGCTGCGTAGTGAGCGTACGTTACATTTACGCTTTGCCACGCACAGCTGCGTGGTGAGCGTAAAACAATCTTGAACTCGTTGTTTGACGTCAGTGCGTTCATACACGCAACACAAAGCGAATGAGCGCAAACGCAGCTGAGACACACCTATCAGGGGCCTGATCTTTACACGCATAGCACGTAAAAGAGCGTGTTGTGCGTAGTCGCAGTCCGACTTAAAAGGATCGCGTCAACAGGATCCGCGACATTCGGGCCCACATCATCAGGGTTGCGCGTGTCGCGGCCTATAAATACTCCGGCTGACAAACATACAGGAGGGGAGAGAGTTGGCAACTTGACAAGAAAAGGAACCAGAGCACCAGAGCATTTGATCGCTTTTGTTGGCAGCAGATCAAGAGGACAAGAGCATTTTCTGAGCAAGGGAACACTCATCGCCTTGAACAGAGAAACAAGAGCAACCTCTTGGGAATCGCTGTAAACATTATCTTTTAGCAGAAACAGAACGCAGCACGCCTGAGTCCTAACAGCAGATCTACCTGAAGCAAAGAAGCAGAGCGGGAGTTGCAGAGTCGTCTCGCCCAGTTAGCAGGTCCTGTCGTGCAAAAGATCGACGGACTTCAGAGCTTGACCATTCCTGCACATAAGCTTTGGACCTTCAAGGTAGATCAGATTTCTGTCCAGACAGTTTTCTTGTTGTTTTGTGCTCATTTTGTATCCAGTGGTTGGGGGGTTCTCTCCCATTGTAACGTAATATATACGGAAGCATACATCCGATCCAGCATTAAAACGTAGATCTTTGATCTTTGCAAAATCCGCTTATTTTCCTCTCCCGACTGACATTTTTCTGGTGTTTTAGCGTTATCTTCGTAGCGATTTATCTACATCGTTGTCACCCCGTTTTACGATCTCTCACAACAAATCACGTCACGCAAAAGTCTGTAATCGTCATCGCTTTTACCGACCCATAAGTCCCTATCTGATCGACAAGACCGTTCAGGGCATCGCGGATTCGTTTTTTCCAGCTTAGCCCTCGCGCGGATCCGTGGTTAAAGCTGTGTACACGGAATTTCGATCGGTATTTCCAGCTGCCGACGTTTTCCGTCGTTACAAAAGGTACCTCATCACTTTCTTTATAGTCCTCTAGCGGTCAATACCTAGATTACTCTAATATCCCACAGCAAATGCAATGTTAAGTCTTGTGTAGACTTAAGCATACATAAGACTTCCAATAGCTAAAGCATACAGAATGTTGCTTGTCTAACCTTTTTCTAAATCATTCCTATGGCACTAGTTCAAATTGAACCTATCACCCCTCATAATGGGTGCTACACTTGGTGAACAATCTTTCATCTGAAACCTCTCTAAAACTTTATTGATATAGGTTTCCTGTGATAGTCCCAAAATACATCTAGATCTATCCCTATGGATCTAAATGCCAATGACATAAGATGCCTCACCCATATCCTTCATGTTGAAATTCTTAGAGAGAAAATGTTTTACCTTGTATAGAAATCCACTATCATTGGTTGCAAGAAGGATATCATCCACATATAGAACAAGGAAATAGATTTTGATTCCACTAACCTTCTTGTATATACATTGATCCATGATGTTTTCTTCAAATCCAAATGAAGTGATGATATCATGGAATTTTAAGTACCATTGACGGGAGACCTATTTTAATCCATATATGGGTTTCTTGAGCTTGCATACCAATTGCTCACCGTTACTAGAGGAAAATCCTTCAAGTTGTTTAATATAAACCCCTTCCTCTAGATCACCATTGAGGAATGTTATTTTCCCATCCATTTGATGTAATTCAAGATCAAAATGGGCAACCAATGCCATGATAACATGAAGGAAGTCCTTCTTAGATATAAGAGAAAATGTCTCCTTGTAATTTATTCCCTCTTTTTGCATGAATCCTTTAGCGACAAGTTTGGCCTTATATCTTTCAATGTTGCACAATGAGTCTTTCTTAGTCTTGAAGACCCATTTGCATCCAATGGCTTTTACACCATCAAACAACTTTACAAGATTCTAGACTCCATTAGATGACATAAAGTTCATCTCATCTTTCATGGCATCATACCACAAGTTAGATTCCTTACAACTCATGGCTTGTGAATAGATTTTGGGATCATTTTTGACTCTTATGTTGTAGTCAAACTCCTATAGATACACCATATAGTCACTAGGAATTGTTGATCACCTTCCTCTTGTAGATCTTCTTAATGTTGGTTCATCATTCTCTTGAGGATCATGATGTTTAATAGGATATTCAACAAGTTTTGGTATCTATTGTTCAACTGGATTCACTACTTCTTGATTAGTAGTCTGTGGAACTTTGATTATTGCTTGTTCATTACCCATTTGTGCTCTAGGAGTATTGTGCACAATAATCAATCTATCATTTGAAGTAGTAGATTAAGTGTTTGTATGATCTATCTCAGGAACAATGTTCCAAGATCTATTGCTCCCACTAATCAAGTCATTCTCAAGAAATTTAGCATTCCTTGATTTCACAAACCTAGTAGTATGTGATGGGCAATAAAATATGTATCCCTTAGGCCATTCATTATATCCAACAAAATACCCACTTATAGTCCTTAGGTCTAGCTTCTTTTCTTATGGATTATAGACTTATAGACTCTTACTTTAGATGAGCATCCCTAAACACATATATGTTGCAAACCTAGCTTCCAACCTTTCCATAATTCAAATGGTGTCTTTGAGATAGCCTTGGTTGAAACTTAGTTTAATATAGACACCACAATGTTGAAAGCTTCACTCCATAAGGACTTAGAAAGCTTGGAGCTACGAAGCATACTCCACACCATGTCCAATAATGTTTAGTTTCTTCTTTCTGCCACACCATTCTAGTTTGGAGACCTAGGCATAGTGTACTAAGAAACAATTCCATGCTCTTGAAGAAACTTAGCAAATGGACCAGGTGCTTGTCCATCATCAGTATATCTACCATAGTATTCACCACCTCTATCAAATCTCACTAACTTTATTTGCTTACCACATTGTTCTCTACTTCAGCCTTAAACACCTTAAAGGCATCTAAAGCTTTGTTTTTGTAATGAAGTAGGTAGAAATAAATATATAAGGAGTAGTCATTGATAAAAGTAATGAAATACTTTTGACCATATTCATCCATATCTAGAGTATAAATATATGTATGTATGATCTCTAATATGTTTGAACTTCTCTTGGCACCTTTCTTTGACATATTGGTCTACTTTCGCTTTATGCAATCCACACAAATGTCGAAGTTAGTAAAATCTAGAGTACTAGGAAAGATAAGAGTTTTGCTAATGTGCTAAGTATAATTTTGATTCATTTTTTTTGTGTATACAATACTAACACTCCTCTTGTTGTTGTTGTGGCTACAGGGTATTGTTGATGCCCATCCTCATTGTGGTGGAGCTTGTGGGTATCTTATGTTGTATGAGCGAACCCATGCCAAATGTACCTACACTAGACATGCATGTGGGTCACTAGGCAATGTCGTTTAAGTCAAGAGCATAGGAGTTCCTAGAATTCTTGCTTCAACACTTCAGTATGATGATGTGATTACACTTGGCAATGGAAGCGGTTGGCGTCATTACGGTAACATTATTTCCTGGGGCAAATCAGAGCATCTTAAGATTTATATCTGATGAACCCACTACTAAGGATGGAGCAAGGAGCTCAAGCTAGGGCCCTAGGGGCCTTAGGCCTTTATCCAGGATCTGGCAGATGCCAAAATTCCAATCCTATAACAAGAAGAACATCATGTTTGTTGCTTGGTGAATACATAATATTTTTTAGAACCCACTTGGGACAATATATTGTGCCAAAGGGTGGGTCCTATTATGATTTTTTGCACTATCCATTTGATTATGGCTCATACAAGGATGCTAACCACTTATGTCTACTACCAAATTTACTATTGAGACACTTAGCCTCCATGATGAGGAGGGGGCCTTGAACTTGACTTGCATTGCCCTACAAGAATTCTCATCCTTTGAGAATGTCCATGTAATAGTGATTGGATAGATTAGGTCCAACCTAGTGGAATATCCTCATCAGTTCCCTAAGGCCTATGATAGGTGTCAAACATATAGCTGGTTGAATGCAGAGTGGGTGACCAACGTACTGAGCATAGAAGCAGTTTCAGCCCCACCACCACCATCTCACACACCATTTGTGCAATGTGAGTAGTGTATCATTGTTCTTATGCATTTACTACTTTTCTTTTCTCATGTTAACTTTTCTTTTGCCTGTTGTAGCTACGGTCACTTTAGGAGAGGTCACGGTGGTTGCAACAGGCTACACAGAGGCTACCCTCATCATGAAATATGGTGATGTTGAGGGTTCATAGCATTGGTTGTGGCATGAGGCCCCAGTGGAGTTAACTAGGAAGCTTCAACAGGCTAGGCTAATGGACATTTTCTTGGCCCTTAGCCTGAGCATCCTAGTGGCTGAGATGATTACTATCATCGACTCCTTTAGTGAGAGTGCTAGTCATTTCATTACATGGGCCCATGATGTGTGGGTGGTTTTTGACCTCATGAATGAATTCTTTATAGACCTCTTTGACCTCCCCTCTAAGGGCCCACTAGTTAGTAAAAAATCTAACAAAGACATGGACCATAGAGGGGACGTTGAGGAGTGGTTGGGCACTTCTAAGTCTCGCAAAGGAATACTCATCAAGGAAGTGAAATTACTTGTGGTCCACCACCTCTACCCAGGCTTTCTTGCTTATGTATTCCCAAAGCTACTTTGCCAAAGGAAAATTCTTAGGGTGGAGTAGGCTTGGGTGATAAGAGAGGTGATAGAGGAAGGCACATAGTACAACTAGGCTTCTTACCTTGTCGATGACCTATGCACTAAAATTATCAATTTGTGCCACACCCTCCAGGCGAGGTCACATGTGCACTTCGCATTCTTTGCAACATGCCTACAAAGGTTTGTGGAGTTCTTAGTCATTCGTGAGGATGGGTGATGGGTGGGGTAGGACCGTAAGAAACTCTCCAAGCTATGGATCTGACACCTATTCACTAGCACATGGTCACATGATCCCTAAGAGGTAATTGGTAAGTCATTTTCTATAATGACTAAAGGCCACTTGGGACAATCTCACCACTCACGTGATAGTGCAAATGGGGCCCCACTAACTAACACTAAAAATTTAGCTAGAGGGATGTGACTCATTATTGAGGTAGTGGGATCATCTATGACAAAAATTAAGAAATCACATCCCACTGAGAAGCCTGTACGCAAGGTAGAGGAGAGTGGTAGGAAATTTAGTTAAAATTTCATGATTTATGTTCAGAAATCATAGGTGAGTATGAATTATTAGATACTGCTATAATATGCCATGCTATGCTATACTAATCATTGAAAACTCTAATCCTAACTTATGTGGATCATCAAATGTAGACAAGATGGCCTCTCCAATAGTAGCAAAGCCCATCATTCATGATGTCCCTCCCCAAACTAAGGGATTGGTACTTAAGGAAGAGGATCAAGAAGCCGTAGAGGTCCTACGGAAACTAGAGGAAGAAGGGTTGCTTTAGTTTGATGGGGGTGAGTTTGAAAATTTTTTTGATGGCATGCAAATAGGCAATCCCCTTGCTCTCACATCTGAGGGCTTGTTGGATAGGAGCTTTGCACCACCATCTTTTTTTTGTGTTTTTTTAACTCTTACACATTTGGTCATTGGCTATCTAATAATTACTAAATATGTTGTATTGCAATCACTGATGTTTTTTCTGAGTGTCCAATGTCCACTTCCACTTTCTGCATGTAGCTATGGGTGGAGGCACCTGACAAGTTTGCCTTTATGCAAGGCCTAGTGGAGGACATGGTGGACTGCATACAACAAATGAATCTTGAAATTGGTATCCCTATGTTTGTGTATGTTGCTTTACCTACTTACTGATTGGTCTATTGCTAATGCTACTTTGCCTATTATATGCCAACAGGTTCTTAGCTTCAATGGGATCCAAATAGGATGGCCAAAGTTGATGATGTGCCTAAATTCCCCCATAAAGTGGAGTAAGTGCCTCGTTGTGTGTATGATGAGGCAATTAAGTGTGCACTCTTGTTTGTGAGAGCATTGTGGAAATTCAGGTGCACTAACAAGCATTTATGAAAATAGGTGCATGAGCTCAGGAATATGGGGCAAGTGAATATGTAAAACTAGAGGACCTACAGGCCTATTATAACTTCCTAGCTGCTTGTGACCAAGGGGACAATACCTGGTGAATAGCTGAGATTGACTATGCTAGGTACTGGTTAGCCATCCATGGCAAAAATGAGGCCACCCAAGAGGTGATCAAGCAATGGCTACAAATGGACCTACTAACTAGGAAGAACCAAGACTAGAATGATTACAGTGCCAAAGTGTATCAATGGGATCAAACTCAAAAGAACCATAAACACCACTACAAGTAGGAATGAGAGGCATACCTTAAAAGGTACAAAGACAAGTCCATGAAGCATTGTTGCCATGACATGTTCCTTGACACAATTGGTGCAATACAGGCTTATGAATTATTTGCTAGTAATGTAGTGGTGAGTAGAACCCTAGAGAGACACATTGCTATGCCTTTGGGAGAGATTTCTTTGCTACATTTTCACTAGGATCACCCTCATGGACAACTATGGAGAAAGGAAAGACCCTCGTAGGTATTAACCTTGATGAGGAGGATTATACATAGCTATCAAAGGTGAAATCCTCTGATGCTTGGAGGCGGGCCTTGATAGGATGCCTCTAGATATGGATGTAGGTCCTTCTCCAATTGGTCTAGTTTAAGTTACTTTTATTTGTTTTGTGTAATTTCACATGTCACTTATTTGTCAGCTAATTTATTATTTTATTTTTCTTAAAGAAAATTTCGGGTGATGGCGTAGGCCCTAGTAAGGTAATAGAGGAAGAGGAAGAAGAAGAACCCCAGCCCCCACCAAACACCACTAGTTGAGTAGTCCAAAATGTAGCCCTGCTATTGGGCACTTTTGCATTTTTGATAACTTTTTGTTTTGGATATACACTTGAACTATATATTTTATTGATGAGTTAATGCTAATGTGATGATGATTTGTATATCACTTTTTTGTATTTTATGTAATGTTGTATGAATTTTAACTTGTAATTTTATTAATGTAATTAGGCCCCTTGTGGGCCCCATGATAGTTTAGGGCCATGGCAAAAGGGTCATTGCTAGTTTAAGGCCATTTCAGGCCATTTCATAAAGGAAAGTAAGTTGCCAATTTTAGACCTTAGCAAACTATGGGATAGTTTAGGGCCTTTCTAGGCTATGGCATTAAAAGGAAGTAGGTTACGAATTTTAGGCCTTAGCAAGCAATTTTTTTTTTAAGAATGAAAGTGAGTGTTTCCTAACCTGATGTGGGTTAGGAGGTGCATAAGCCCTAGGAAGCACAAGGCGATACTCAACTAGACCTTCGTCAGTTATGCAAAATGGCAATTCTACCCAAAGAATTCCCTTACGGAGGTTACTTATTTCATTTGATTGCCAATATGGATTAGCTAGATAGAGTTGGCCTTCATCCCAAATAGGTGGTGTGTCTTCAAAGAACTCTACTTCTGACCCTTGATCTACCTCAATGTTGTTGATTGTCAAGGAAGATACATTGTCACCACATATTACCACCTCTCCACCCTCATAGGATAGGTGGATCTCTTTATGGATAGGTGAAGAGACAACTTGTAACTAGGCTAGCTAGGACCTTCCTAGGACTAGGTTGAACCCAGGCATCTCTTCAACAATAATGAACTCAATAGTAGTGTGGAATTACTCCCCTACCATGAAATCTATCATGATCGTTCCCTTTAGAACAACAGGTGCTCCATTGAAGGCTTTTAAGCACATCATTTTAGTTGGCTTAATCTTGTCAACCAAAACAAGTTTGTCAATGACCAAGAATGGGATGACATTGGTTGCCACCCTGTCAGCAACGTGCACCCTACAAATTCTATACTATCATACGAAAATCATTATAAACATTGGTGCATTGGTAACTTGACCCTTTTCAGGGTCAACCTTAACTAGCTTATCACGAAACGTTAGGGGTGTTGACCTCAACTCCTAGGTTGTGGAGGGAAGCATTACAGCATGGATGGCTTTTTCATCTACTCGAATATCTTCCTTGATAGGAATAGAGGTCAACATGTAGATTAATGCTTCATAGTGAGTAGAGGAGGTTATTATCAAGTCATACAGGCTCAAAGCTATGTTCTTTTGTTTGAGAGCTTGTTTAACTTGTGCCAATGTATCCAAGAAGTCTTTTCCAATATCCATTATTTTGGTAGTCCTTACTTCTTCAATGTGGCCCAAGAGATGGATCTCCCATGGAGGAGATTTAACCTTTTCTTGTGCAATAGGCTTTCGAGCCTCGATGCTCATTCATTAGTTGCTTGCACTTGCATTGGCGTCTTGAGATGATGAGGCCATGGGGATTGTAGACAAGGGGATAGGCTATGGGTCCATTAGGATGTCTAGGTTGTTGTTGCCATGACATGCTATGGGTCCCTAATCACAAAAGGCATTGTGGACACCTAAGCTAGTGCTCTAATGTGGTCTAATTGTTGTTGAGGTCCCAACATTACCAGAGGATACACAAATCACAAATGATTCATGCATTGGTTCTGCATCGTCATCAACACTAATGGCATTGATGATGTAGCCTACACCGCTAGTATTAAGGAGATCTTTGTAGACCTTCATTAGTTGGTTTTTTGGTTGCACAAGATTTCTATCATCAAGGACCAATTTTCCCTGATTGATCATGTGCTAGATGTCATATTTTAAGGCCAAGCAGTAGTCCATATCATGGCCATGCAATTGGTGATAGTTGCAAAATCAATCCAATCTAAAGTTTTTAGGGACTGGGGCTTCATTTGGCATAGCCACTGAAGGATTTCTGAGGACCTCGTAGTATCACTCATGGTGCTTGCAAGCACCCTCAGATATTTTCTTGTGTTGGATGTAGCTAGCACAAAGCAACTGGTCCAGGAGCTCAAATAGCTTGATAAGTAACAGGGTATACTTTGAGCAATCCTTGCATTCAAAGTTTGGCCTTGGGATAGCTTGCCTTGCAGCTACTAGCAATGCAAGCTAGTTGGTTCCCATAGTGCCGAAACTGAATTCTTTGTTATTGTTGGCCAAGGTCTTAGGCATCTTAACTATTGATTTAGTATAGCTACAATGGTTGTTGTTGCTTGGTCCTTTTCCTTGTCCTTTTTTGTGTGCACATTCTTATAGGCTACATAGGCTAGGTCCTTACTAGCCTCTGCTGATCTTGGATGCTCTTTGTTTGAGCAAAGGCTTAGCTCAGGGAGTGCGGGGCTAGATAGAATAGTTTTATCATTCACAGCATCCTTAAAGATGGCCAAGATGTTGGTCTCCACTATTGGCTCAAGGATTTTGTTGAGGGAAATGCTCCAACATTGTATGAATTTTTGCACAGGCTCTAGAGGCCCCTTCTTGATGTTCCTTAGTTAGTCCAAGGTGGCTTCAGGCTTCAGGTTATACTTGAAGTAGGTTACAAATTGGCTGAGCAACTCTTCCAAAGTAGATATGGAGGCCCTAGGGAGTGCACTGTACCAATCAAATGCCTTGTCAATTAAGGACATGGCAAAGATGTGAATGATCACATGTGGCCATGCTTGTAGGAGCAAGCATTCAAAATGAAAAGTTATAAGGTGGGCATTGGGGTCCCCCTCACCATTATATTTGGTGAACTAAGGAAGCTAAACCCTAAGAGGATAGGTCAGTGACAACACCACAGAACTAATGGGATCATCCTGGTAGAAGTCCACCATGTGGACCATTTTGGAGTTAACAGATTTAAGTCACCTAGCCTTCTTCGTTAATGTTTGGATGAGTTGGAATGCTTGGTCCAAACTCAGTGAAGATGTGACTGGTTGCACTAGTTTCATCACTTGGTGTGCTATTTGAGTGGCCCATAGCCCTGCTTTGGGCTATGTGATCATGTGGGATGCTTATTACATTTGTTATTGTGTGTATTGTTGGGTATGCGATCACTGTGCCTTAGCATAGAGGCTAGGGCCCACCATGTGGTTGTGCCTTACACTGTTATTGGAGGTGCCAATGAGATGGTTGGGATGAAGGACACCTAACTCACATGTGGCTAAGAAAAAGGAACCATGTGCACATATGGTTGTGTTGGCATCATGGATATTAGCAGGGAAGATTTTGTGGACTAGGTAGAGATGACAAAGGGGAAGGTGGAAGATGGTCCTACACCTTGTTGTGCATGCAGTACTTGGTGACTCACCACCATAGGCATGGACTTGGGGGGTGAGAGTGACACTACTACCTCAAAGAAGGCAAATGACTACGACTGGTACTAGACAAAATTGGAAACAGGCTATTGGATAGAGGCATAAAATGTGATACCACTCTCTAAACGAGCCTCAAATTCATCTTGCCCATCCTGCAAGGGCTCATCATAGTTTGATGTTGCATCATGCTTGTTAGGCCCACTCACTCTAACGAGTTAGTCCAGTAACCACCAAAATTTTTCAATAAGCAAGATGAATGTATCAAGTGTAGGAAGAAATTCCTTCCCATTTCAATTTATGATGTCAAAGCTTCACTTAGCATCTAGTTCTTGGCAATCTAGGGATAGACCTTCCTAAAGTTTCGCACAGAGGAAGTTATATTTTTCATCATTAAGCACCATGTTCTTGGGCATTTGGTTGCGTAGTTTGAGTAACTACCATTGTGGCTATACAGGATTGAGTGGAGGATTGATTTCTACCACCTACTAAATGGGGAAAGTCACCTCCATGCTCAGGGCAAAGGTTGAAGGGTTCATAGGATTCATGTTACTACATAAAAATGAAAGAAATGATAGTGCTAAATAAAAAATGGTTAAGTGCAGAGAATGTTGAAAAAATGGCTAAGTATGAAAAACTATGAAAACAGGCCAAAAAAATGGCTAACTCTAGAAACACTACTGAAAAATGACTAACTCTCATGTTACACTCACTATGCTAAAGGTTACTATGCTCTGAGAACTTCTTATGCTCTCCAAAGCACCAAGATTTTAACACAATGGATACACTTGGACTTTTGTCTCGCAAGGTTCCAGGGGAATTGACAACTAGGACCAATCTACACCAATCAAATCACAGAAAACTCTTGCACTGGCCTATGATCTAGCTACTATCGTGGTAGGTCCATAGGGGTGTCACATCTATGCTAGCTTGAAACTAGTAAAAAAGGTGCAGAAAGCATGTGGGATTACCCTTGAACACAGTAGGAATGAAAGGCCCTCCTTCTAGCACCAAATATTGTGACGACCAGAAACATTAGTGGTTGGAACACCAAGAAATTAGTGAGCATACAACCTAATCTCAAGTCCATGAAAGGGCCATGCTAAAAAACAAAGATGAGTTACCTTGAATGATCTTGTCAATTAGACATGGACTTACAAGGTGTTAAAATGAACATGTACGAGGGGGGTGTATACAGCATTACCTATGGGCACCGGGGCCAGCCAAGCTAGAGCATAGCAAGGTGTCCTGACCTAAGAATAGTGATGTAAACATGCAAATACATATGAAACGGTGAGAAAATGTAAGTGCTATGCTAAATACCAAAGAAAAATACTTGAAAAACGCAACAAAACTTGAGAACTAAAGTGCACCACCCCAAACAAGAAAGCATAACAATTACAGGAAAAGAGATGAGTGGTATGCAGTGTACGGGTAGGCATAATGGTAGCATAGTAGTGTAGTCATAGTCTCTAGGTCATTCAGGATGTGGAACAAATGACTGCCATGGAGACTAAACCTACTGGGTTGGCTATTACTATGTTTTGTGGGTATAGTGGTGAACCGCATGTTGGACAGTGTGTGACAATTGTCCGACGAGGTCCTAGAATGTGCCAAAGTGCTAGGTGTGCTCAAGTGCCCAAGTGTGAGAGTGTCAAGGATGCTCAAAATGTTAAAATTCTCAATGCTCTTTTGATTTTCCAACCCCTAGAATGCTGAATGCAGGGGTATTTATAGGGCTAGGATTAGTGCGAAATGCGGATTATGCACCATGTGGCTTGAGGGTAGATGGGCCTATGCTAGCCCTACTATGCTCCCATGGAAGTAGTGAAGTGTTATGCTCTAGAGTACTATAGCAAGTCCCCAGAGACTGCTAAACTATAACTACACTACCAAGACTACATGTGCCAAATTTTAAATGACTGCAATGTACCTGCAATTAGTGTAAAAAATAGTGCAACTTGGAGGCTATGCTCCAGGACTACATCTTCCCCTCTTTTTAGTAGGATCAAGCATAGGTACAATTTTGGTGACTAATGGGGATGCAAAAGAGATACAAATTGTTGATCCTACTTTCCAAAGAAACATCGGAGCTAAGACCAAGGCTAATGCTAAGTTTTGGAGACTTTTGGAGGCTATTGGAGACTTTTCTTCAGTGTTATGCTAGCTATGCTCTAGAGTGTAACACAACACTTAGTCAAATTTTGCAAAATTTGATGTCTAGCACTAGTTACACTAACTACACTATGGAGCGTAACAAAGCGTAGCAGGGATACTTAGAAAAATTTGACAGAACCTATAATTTTCCTTCATGCTAAGCTGGCTATGCTCGAGGGCATAGCAAAAGAGGTAGCCTTAGAAGTTAGAAAATTTTCCAAATGTCTATTCCATGCTAAGCTAGCTTAACAGGTTCTTGCCTAACACTTAGGCAAAATTGGCTACTAAAAAGTGTGCTACACTAGCTACACTAGGGAGCATAGCAAAGCATAGAAACCTAGAAAGAAAATTTGCCAAACTGTCTCATCCATCCCAAGTAATCCTAACAACTTCTGGCTTAGCACTTGGGCAAACTAGCCATGGAAGTGTGTGCTACACTGGTTATGCTCTATAATGTAGCAGGAAAAGTGAGAGCATAGTAGGACACTTAGAAAAATTTTCATGCAACTAATAATGACACTTAGAAAATTTTGTAAAACAAGCTTTGATGCATGCTACGCTGGCTATGTTGGGGAGCATAGCACCAACACTTAGAAAAAACTGCCAAGTTTTAACACTTAGAGACAAATTTTTAGTTGAAGTGCTAAAGCCCAAAATTGGTGGTGTTTCAACAGGAATACCTAGAGTTCACAGAATTTGACCAGATCATGCATGAATGCTTAATGATTCATATGGTTGAGTGTAGGGGTATTTACCACTCATTGACTATCAAACTTTTAGAGAATGTAAAGAAATTTATGAAGATGCCTTACCTTATTATCAACATGATGGAAAAACATTTCTTTTTAGTGATCCACCATCATTAGGAAAGGAAAAAGATATAAATGAGGTTCTAACCATTAAAACATTAAAAGGTGAGCCAAATTTTGATGATATACCCATTGAAAATATCCCTAGAAAAGAAAATTATGTTTCTGATGTATTAGCTCAATTGGCAACTACTTTAGATTTCCCTTTTAGACATAATGCTTTGGATTCTAAAATTATTATTGGAAAGGTTAACTCTTATTCTATTCTAGACCATATCTTTTCTTTCCCTACTAATGAGTGACGAGGTAGCCCTACGCCCAACCATATGAATCATAAGCATTCACATGCAATCTAATCGAATTTCGTAGACCTTAAGTTCCTAAGTACACTAGTTCCAGGATATGAAATTTAATCGTGACAATCGTTGCCTCTCAACTACACTTGTGGAGCTTAATTGTATGGTTAAATGTAATAGAGGCATATGATTTTTATTATTTTTTATTTTATTTGTCTACAATTAACAATAGGTTGAAATGCAATTTGTAAATCAATTTAACTAATTTAATTTCTAATCAATAACTAACTATCCTAACATAAGTATCTAGTCTCACTTTTAGTGTACATCCTGAACACATATAACATTGTTGGATTACTAAATGTTAAGCATTGCTAGGATTACCAAGAGTCATACGCATGCTTGAAGTTGTTGTACTTATGTGCTTAATTAATTCTATTTAATTAAACTAGCTTACTTTACCTTAATTACTTAAGAGCATTAAAGGAAATTACATAAAACATTAAATGCATAAATAAAATATTTACGCTAGCCAATGTGCTATAAGGTTTGATCAAAAAGCTCATCTTTATTACTACACACTTTATTGTGCTTAGGTACAACAGTGTTCAAATAAAGATTCATACACTCAATGAATCCTACTGCGAGCACTTTGGAAAATATTCTAACTTTGGAGAAAAGAAATTATAAGAGCTACGCTATTCTATGAAAAAAACTATATCAAAATTGTGTGCCCAAGCACTATATTTATAGGTCGACACATACCCTGCAATATCAGATATCTGACATCACATCGTAGGGCCTGATATCAGATACCCAACATCATATCTCCAATATCAAGCATCCAATATTAGAGCTAGGAAAAAACTTTGATTCATCATACCCCCATGACTAAATGAAAACTCATCCTCGCATGAACAAGAAGAGGAACAAGTTCCTTACAAAATATTGAAAAGGTATGGGATTATTGATTGACATGCAAATTGACTCAGATAGAACAAACAAACTCTAAGTACCTAAATGTATGGATTTACAATCTTTTACAAAATTGGATGTTCCTAAAAATAGAATTGAATACCCTAGACTAAATTGACATCCAACTCCCCTTATAGCGGAAGAGCAAGGGAGAAGATCCACAATCATGAACGATCCTCATCACATGGTTCTCCTGCCTCTTCCTTGATGAAGACAATCCCACTTCCAATCCATGCTTCCCATTGCAATCACAATAGAATCATAGATTAATGTGTAATATATAACATATAGCTTTTAATTACCTTGTCTTGTCAGTGGTTACACTTAGCTAGGTTGTGATTATGTTGGATTATTTCTGTTAATAGTGTTAGCAAGAAGATTGAAAAATAGGATGACATAGATAAGTTGTCCATTAAATTTTGAAACATTCAAACATGATGAAGTGCTTGAAAAGGGTTTTAAAAGTCACAATAATAAAAAGAGCATTTCACTAAAAAAACATTATGAAGATGCACACAATTGGATGCCATTGATGAAGCATGCAAAAGGATTTCATTGTGAGAATGTCTAAGGCTAGAAAACTTAACTAACCCAACCAAAAGATATGCAATTGGGTCCTTCCTAAAGCAATCACATGCTATTTATTACCCTTGCATAACTTAAACTTGAGGATTCTATGGGCCCAATGGATGATTAATGGTTATAAAAAGTTAAGTACAAAAACTCAAAAGAAACTACCTGAGAATGTTGACACATCAAACAAGAACATGAAACTAGCAATGAGGTGAGACATGGAAAGCATAGATGAATAAAAGAGAGATAGTGGAATGGAGTTCCTAAGTAAGGTTACATGAAGTACCTTATGAATTTTGTGGTTAAACAACCTGATAAAATCCATCTTTAGTCCAAACCAAAACCCACCACATTCAGTGACATCACATTACTATTAAAAGACTAGTCCATCTCCCTAAGACACAAGAGTACTCCCATAGAACAATCACCATTCCTTATTAAAGAAGAAAAGAGAAGTAGCAAGTGAAAAAGGACCTTAGTTAGAGGGGACCTTCAAGCATGGGTAACATGTCTTTCTAATGCCATAACCAATGCTTGTAGCCTATTTATTTTGTCTAAGGGGTGTGCTTTGAATTTTCATCTTCTTTTTTTTTTTTGAATGGAAACCACAACATGCAAAGAATTATTCAACTTTCTGTTATTGGTCAACACAGAATGATATGAAATCCATGAAAACATACATGCATCCAAGTAATTAGAAAGGCACAAGGAGTACTAAGTCCCCTTGAACCCACACCCTATTTAATCCTTTGAATCCTTTTCAATTCTAGAAACTACCAAAGTCACAAGTTCATTAAAGTTTTATTAATGAAAAAGAGATCTCACACTTCTAGAATAAAGAAAAGCATAGAGTTTGTGGATGGGTGGATATTGTAAACTCACTACCTATTTCATGAAAGAGAAACCATGTCCTAGTTATCAATAAAAAAATTCAAAGCTAAAATCCAAACACCAATAATGAAATGATCAGATGGCACATGCCCACATTAAACAAATCACACTATACCCAGTTGACAATGAGGTGCATTATTATTAAAACACAATAAGAAAATCACATTCAATAAAGGAAAATATACAAGAAATTATAAAATATTTAAGAAAAAATAAAACGTCCTAATGACGTTGTAACACAAAAAATTTTAAAAAATTAATAATGTAAAAACAAAAAGTTGTAAGATAAAGAATGTGTAAAATAAAACGTTCTACAAATAATAAGGCGTAAAATAAAAACGTGCAAACAAAAAGATGAAAAATTAAGGAGCCACTTATATAGTTAACATGGATGGCCATCTTCCCCATGAATAAGTTGAAAGGAAGAGACTTGAAAGATTGAGCATGGTTGTCCATTTGATGAGACGTTTGTTGCACTAACTTTCTTAGGCTCATGAAAAGGTTTGACTTCTTGTATGTTGACCAGCTATTTCTTGTTTTGGCTCTCGAGCTTGTAGATCAACATGGCTCCAAAAGGGAAAGTTTCATAAATTATATAAGGTCCTTTCTACAATGTCTAGAACGTAGTTCGTTGAGGTGTGTGTGTGGGATTTTAGTAAAGGACCTCATCTCCCGATTGAAATTTGACTTTCTTAATTTTAAGGTCATGGCATTTTTTATTAAATGTCTATGCAACTCATTAGATGATAGGGGCACTAATTTGTTTTCTTCTAGCAAGTTAAGATTCATTAATCTTTCTTTTTGTGATAGAATTAAGTCAAGGTAAGAAGTGTCGGTGATTTTCCATACACAAGCTCATAGGAAGAATAGCTTATAGGGAGTTTCCATGTTGAGCAGTGGGCCTAGATGGCATTGTTAACTTTTGTGCTCCAATCCCTCCTATATTTACTAACAGTTCTCATTAGTGTTTTTTTTATTTCCCTATTTGTAACCTCAACTTGACCATTGGCTTAGGGGTAGTAGGGTGTTATTAGTTTATATTCAACCCCCAAATGTTGCATAAGCTTTCAAAAGATAGTGCCTATAAAGTGGGTTCCATTGTCAAAAATTAATGCACGTGGCACTCCAAACCTAAAATTAATGGCAATGAAAAATGGTCCTTGAATGTTGCCATATTCAACAACCTAAAATCAATATAGACCTACCACTTGCTACCTTTCTTTGGTGCAATCATGAGTGGACTAACCAACTCACTATCTACAATGAGATAGATGAACCTTGCCTTGATTTGCTTCTTAATGATTTGCTTCAATTTGGGATTCAATCATCTTTGTGGTTGCCTCTTTAGCTTCATGGCTGGGTCAATGTAGAGATGATGCTAACATATCCTAGGATCAATCCCTGTGAGTTCAAGATATGAACAAAGAAAGGTTGTTGACCATTTTTTAACCACACTCAACAACATCTATTTTTTCTCTAGAGTAAGATTTGCATTGATTATTACTAGCTTCTCATTTTTTCAGAATACATAGTCCATGTTGACACGTAGAGTTTTTAATTCAAGGGACTCTTGCTTGAAATTCTTAGGAATTTTCAACTCTCCCCAATAGGTGTTATCATTTGCATTATAAAAGAGTTGGTGATGAACTTGCTCTAGTTCATCCATGCCTATGACATACACACATGTTAGGCTCTTAGTAGATTCCATGCAAAGTGTGTTGCTTTCAAGATCAATGGTCAGCCATTGGGTGCCCTCTTATTTTATAGCTATTGCATACAAACACCTTTAAATATTTGCTTAAGGTGCACACTACCTACACGCAAAAATGGATGTTCATTTAATGGACCAAAGTTTCTACATGCAATTACACCCTATATTGTTGTATGCAATGCATGAAAATCACTTCTTCTCAATCTTTCCAAATGCATTTTCGTTAGAAATTTTTAGGGAAAGATCTTTGATGCCCATACTTGCATCAATGGTGCTTAGCCATGCCCTTCACATGATGATTGGAAAGTCCCCTTTATAGTTCTCCACCTTAATTACTAGGACAGAAGCAAGATAACACCACCCATAGATAGTGACCATAATGTCTTCCACCAGTCCCAATGGAATAGTAATGGACTAGTCCACCAATTCTAATCGAATATTGCTCCTCTTTAGGAGTGGTAGGTTCCAGGTAGTATACATCTCATGAGAAATCAAGTTGATACTAGAACCTAAATCAAGGAGAGCTTTACATGGTTCATTCACAGAAATTTGCAAATAAACCAGAAGACTTCAAAGATTAGCTAATTTCCTAGAAAGGTTGCCTACCTAGATCCAATTAGATACAGCATGAGTGAGCATAACAATATGGACTTTGGGTGGTATTTGGTTTGAAGGGGACTCAAAGGAATTAGATACAAAGGGAGATGGAGAAGCAAGGTTTTCAACCACATGTATATGTGAGGCCTTAGATGGACTATTGGATCAAAAGAGAGGCCTTTTTCATGATCTATTATCCAAACCACTCGGTTGATGAACTAGTTGTAGATTAATGGTCATAGTAGCATTGCATTATTATAATTGGGTTGGAAGTGCATCATGCATAGATGGAGTAGGCAGTAGCTATGTTGAAGGTGGAGGAACAAGTGTAGGAATAGGAGAAGGATAAGGATAAAAAGTGGTATCCCTCCTTGGATGTGGAGACTAAGTTCGATAATATTTGAGCAAGTATTAGTGATGTTGAAAAGTAGAAACGTCACTAGAAGTGTCATGTGGAGATAAGGGTTATTGAATGTAATACCCATATAGATTAGGTTTTTTGTAAGGTTATTACTTCCTTGGTGGTTGTAGCACCCATGATTGTGGTTGCTACTAGTGTTGATACTCCTTGTAAGGTTGCAGTGGAGTTCCACTTGGATAATACTATTGTTGCTAATGGAACTGCTTGGGATTACCTTGAGGATAAGGCAATCTTCTAAGTGTTTGTCTTCTTGCTAGTTGTGGATTAAGCGCATACATCCCAAACTCTTGTAAGTGTGACACAATGGGGTAACATCCTTTAAAATATTCATACTGGTAAATGTCACACCCACCATCATCATCTAATTCAATTTCTATAATTTTCCCTACTATAGGAATCTTACCCTTACCCCTTTGATTGGCACATTTAGCTTTCTTTCACCTCCTACAAACATGATCACTACCTTGTTCTTTAAACTCTTCAGTAATTTTTAGGATATCTTGAAATCTACTATCCATGGAGTCCCATAACTAATCTACCTTAGCCAAAATTTTAGATTACATTTTTGAATCAGCAAGGTCTTCCTGTTCACCACCTCATCAAGTGATGATTCCTCTTCATTGTCACAAAATTAAACCTCCCTCTAGCAAATGGAAGGATTGCAGTTATATTCTTTTGCACTTTCACATTTCCTCAACTCTCCTTCTTCTTTTGCTACTAGTTCAATCAACCTTTGGATCTGATGGGTTCTTAATTTTGACAATCACCCTTGGGCATAGATGTCAAGAGTTCTCATCATTTCTGATCAAATCCTATCTATGATGTGGCAAATTTATTTCAATTGAGGATAATCATGGCCAAGACATTTATGCAATAAGGAATAGCATTGACCCATGGTAGCATTCAAGGGTTCATGTGTCATTTGTTTCTATCTTTGGATCTACCTTCTTGAGTTGGATACTTGAGAGTACGTCTCGTATTTGTCATTGAATAGTTCAAGCATTATACTCCATTGCCTTATAGATTCTAGTTCCAAGGACTGGTACCAGCTCTCTACTTCTTTAATGAGTGCCCTAGGAAACAACTTAAGCTTTTTCTAGTCATTTTCCATATTTTGCAAGGCACATGCATCATGGAAAGCTTAAAGATGGTTCTATGAATTTGAGTTATATCACCCTTTGAACCTAGAAATATTGTTCATGTCTAGCCTCTTGATTTAACTATCCTTTATGTGCCTTGTGGGAATCCTCACTACCTATGCAATGGTGAGCATGCTTTGAGTACCAAGAAAAGGTTCATCAAGGCTATGATTCTAGTGCCTACAATGCCCTCTACTACCCCTTCATTCATGATAGCAAGTCTCTCTTGAACACCTGCACCCTTGGTCTTAACTTGTCCAATGGTCCCTTCGATTACCTTGCTCCTGTCAGTGACCTCCATCATGATCACGCCCCCTATGGTTGTCTTTAGAGCTAGAAGAGGAAGAAGATGATAAAGGTGAAGAGGAAGGAGGACAAGCACCATCACATTGCCTTCCATCCCCTCTTTGATGATCATGGCCATGATCATGATCATGTTTCTTATCTACATCCCTACCATGACTCTCCTCATTGGATCCTCCTTTGTCATTGGATTCATTCTTGCTAAAACCTAGATTATGGATCATGGACTGTAAGTTTTGGTTCTGACCTCCTTCACCAAAGTCAAAAAGAGGAGTTTCACTAAATGAAAAACCCCCAAAGAATGGTTCTCCATCATTTTTTTGGTATAGTAGGTATGGGGAATCATTAAACCACTTTCCCTTCACAAATTTGTAGGGTTGCTCCAACTATCGATCCCTTAGATATTGTGCATCAATGGGATGATAATCCCTGGCATCACTATCTTGCACATGTACTCAACATGAAGTCCCTAGAGGCCCAAATGCACAAGAGTTTGTCAGAGCATCGTAGGAATAGATCAACTGACCTACAACACGATGTTACCCTTCATGTCGCACCACCGCAATAATTCATCCTGGTGTAGGATGAAGGTGAAATTCGATACGTACTCATCAAGATGAGCATATACCACTCTATAATGTTAGGGCATCTATTGATTTACTCTATCATACTTGGATGGAGAATCACTCCTATGAGAAGAAAACATATTGTGTTAGAAAATAAGAAATGTAGTGTGCATCTTAAAATTGTTGTAGTAATTTGAATGTATTTTATGACATTTAGTGTTCATTCCAACAATCTTGAATAAATTTTCACTAAGTCATTGATTAGCACACAAAATGGTAGAAGCAACAACCATCACCAATTGTACATCTTCTACTACTACTCAATTTGTACAACAGAATGTTTTAAATAGGTTTGATGCTCCACATGTATTAATTTTTTATAATGAAATCCACTTTACAGGAACTACCTTTTGAAACCTCATGCAATGCTTACGAGTTGAGCATAAATTAACAACACCTTATCATCCCCTAGCCAACAGCCAATTTGAGGTTACAAATAGGAAAATCACTAAGATCTTAACAAGAATAGTTAGCAAATATAGGAGGGGCTAGAGCACAAAACTCAACAATGCCCTCTAGGCCTACTGCTCCACCTGGGAGCTCCCTATAGGCTACTCTTCCTATGAGCTTGTGTATGGAAAATTGCCAACTCTTCCTATTCAATCCAAGCTCCATACACTTTCAATAGCCTATGACCTTGACCTTGACTTAAGTCTAACACAAAAAGAAAGATTAATGAATCTTAACCTACTAGACAAAAACTAATTGGTGGCCCTATCATCTAAAAATTTGCATTAGGCATTTAACAAAAAATGCCATGACCTTATAATTAGGAAAGTCAAATTTCAATCAGGAGATAAGGTCCTTTACTAGAACCCCACACATGTGCCACAAAGAGCCAAGTTCCAAATACTGTAGGAAGGCCCTTATATTATTTTTGAAACTTTTCCTTCTCAAGCCATGATGATCTACAAACTTGAGAGCCCAAATGAGAAACAAATAGTGAACATGCAATAAATTAAACCTTTCCATGAGTATAAAGAACCTAGTGTTCATAACGCCTCCTCAAATGGACAACCATGCTCAATTTTTCAAATCTTCTTCTTCCAACTTAGTCATGGGGAAGATGGTCATCTGTGCTAATCATATAGTTGGCTTCTTAGTTTTTCATCTTTTTTTCTTACACATTTTTGTTTTACATCTTGTTATTTTTACAATTCTTGGTCATATGCTTTCTTTATCTTACACCTTTTTGTTTTTACTTTATTAATTTTTTCAATTTCTATTTTACAACACCATTAGTATATTTTATTTTTCTTGAATATTTTACAATTTCTTATATGTGTTTCTTTATTTTGGTGTGATTTTCTTATTGTTTTCTAATAATAACATGCCTTATTGCCAACTAGATATAGTGTAGTTTGCTTGATGTAAGTATGTGCTATCTAGTTATTTGATTGTTGGTGTCTAGATTCTAGCTTTGAATTTTGTTACTGATAACTAAGACATGGTTTCTTTTTCATGAACTAGGTAGTGAGTCCACGTCATCCACCCGTCCACAAACTCTATGGTGTTTCTAGTTCTAGAAGTGTGAGGTTCCTTTTCATTAATAAAACTTTAACAAACTTGTGACATTGGTAGTTTTCAAACTTGGAAAAGATTCAAAGGTTTCAATAAGGTGTGACTTCAAGGAGACCCAATACTCTTTATACTCTAGTACTTATTTGGATGAATGGGTGTTTTCATGGATTTCTTATCATTCTATGTCAACCAATAACAAGAATTTGAATAAGTCTTTGCATGGTATGGTTTCCATCCAAAAAAATTCAAAAAAATGATGAGAATTTGAAGCACATCCCTTAGACAAAATAAACAAGCTACAAGCACTGGTTATGGGACTAGAAAAACATGTTACCCATCCCTAAATATCCTCTAAGGTGATTTCTCACTTCTTGCTTCTCTTTTCTTCTTAACTAAGAAATCGTGGTTGTTCTGTGTGAGCACTCTTGTATCTCAAGGGGGTGGATCAATCTTAGAGTGGCAATGTGAAGTCACTGAACATGATTGGTTTTAGTCTTGACTAAGGATGGATTTTATCATGTCATTTAACCAAAAAATTCATAAGGAACTTCATGTGACCTTAATTGAGAACTCCATTCCACTTTCCCTATGTCATCTATCTATACTTTCCATGTCTCACCTCACTATTGGTGTTCATGTCCTTATTTGATGTCTTGGTTTGATGTGTTGAAATTCTTAGGTAGTTTCTTCTTGGTTTTCGTACTTAACTTTCCATAACCATTAATCACCCATGGGGCTTGTGGACTCCTTGGTTTGAGGATATGCAAGGGCAACAAGGGCATATGCCTGCTTTGGGAAGGATCCACTTGCATACCTTTTGGTTAGGTTAATTAAGTTCTCTATCCTTAGTCATTGTCACAATCAAATCCTTTTGCATGTCCCATTGATAACATCCAATTGTGTGCATCTTCACAATGTTTTTCAATGAAATCCTCTATTTTTTTATTATGAATTGTTCAACCCTATTCAAGCATTTCATTGCATTTGGGCTTTTTAAATTTTAATAATGGACCACTTATCTATATCACCCTATTTTTTAGTCTTCCTGCTAATGCTATTAAAAGCATCAATTCATCATAATCACAACCTAGCCAAGTGTAATTGTTGATGAGACAAGGTACCTAAAAGCTATAAGTTACACATTATACACTAATCCATGATTTTTTTATGATTGTAGTAGGAAGCATGGATTGGAGGTGCGATTGTCTTCACCAAGGAATCAGCAGTAGCACCATGCAACAAGGCCCCTTCATGATCATTGAATCTTATCCCTCATTCTTTTGTTACTAGAGTTGGATGTTAGTTTTGGCCAAGGTGTTCAATTCTATTGTCATGAACACCTAATTTTATAAAAGATTATAAATCTGTATACTTGGACACTTAGAATCTATTTGTTTCATTTGAGTTAGTTTGCATGTCAGTCAATAATCTCATACCTTCCTAATATTTTGTAAGGGACTTATTCTCCTTTTGTTCACTCGAGGACAAGTTTTTATTCAATCGTGGGGGTATGATGAAGTGTATTTTATCTAGCTCTAATATCAAATATCAAATATCGAAGCCCTAATATTTAATACCCGATATCAGGGACAAAGAAGCAATGTCAAATATCCAATATCGCGAGATGTGTGCCAACCTATAAATGTAGCACTTAGGCACATGGTTTTGAAGAAATATTATTCATAGTGTAGCAAAGCTCTTATAGCTTTTCTTTCCTAGAGTTAGAATATTTTTCCCAAGTGCCTGCAACAAGACACATTGAGTGTACAGGTCTTTATTCAAGCACTATTGTACCAGAGAACAATAGTATGTGTGATAATAAAGATGAGCTTTCTAATAAACCTTGCAGCACTTCAACTAGATTAAATATTTTCTTTATGCATTTAATGTTTTCAACAATTTTATTTAATGCTTTAAGTAATTGATGAGCAGTCGAGGTACCCCTATCCCAACCATACAAATCACAAAGTGTTCACACATGATCCGATTGAATTCCATGGACTCTCTAGTTTCTAGTGCACTAGTCTTTTAGAAAGTGAACCTTGCCCTAATGATCCTTCGTTGTCTTCCCAATGACACTTGTGAAGTACAAAGGTATGGTTAAGTGTAATCAAGGAATATGATTTTTATCATTTTATGTCTTTATGGTTTTAATGCTTAAAGATAGGGATGGAGTAAATTAACAACTAATTTAATTTAACTATTTAACTAATCTCTAGCTAGTCCTAACATAAACATCCAATCCCACTTTTTATACACGTCTTGAACCCACGTTTCCACTACTAGGTTACCAAGCACTATGCCACTGGGCACACCAAGCAATAACATTGCTAGAATTACCAAGAGAATATGTGTTATGCTCAAAGTGTTCATACTTATGTATTTAATCTATCTATCTTATCTTACTTAAGTACTTAATTAACTTAATTACTAGAAAACATTGAATAAATAACTAAAAGTATTAAATGCATAAATAAAACATCTTAAACTATCCAGAATGCTACAAGGTTTATCAAGAAGCTCGTCTTTATTGCCACACACATTGTCATGCTTAGGTACAACAATTCTTGAATAAAGATTTGTACACTCAATGACTCCTGTCGTGGGTACTCGGGAAAATATTCTAACTTTTAAATGTAAAAACTACAAGAGTTCAACTACTACTGTAACTTAATTTTTCATAAACACGATTGGGAGCTCCTATTTATAGTTTTTGCTATAGTACTACACCAACAAGGCCCCATAGACATAGCAAATGCTACATTGATGTGGCCCCATCAATGGGGCAACACCACTTAAATAGGGTCCCATCAATGGGCCTCCACATCAACGGGGGCCCATCGATGCAACACTTTGATGCTCATTAGTAATTAAACTAAATTAAGCTTAAGATAAGCTAAATTAAATAAAAATTAATTAAGCACGTAAGTACGACCACTTCAACCATGCACATGACACTTGTAACCCCATTAACACTTAACATTTGATAACCCAACAGCATTATATGTGTTTAGGATGTGTACAAAAAGTGGAACCAAATACTTATGTTAGGCTTAGTAGACATTAGTTAGTTAGTTAGGTTAAATTAGTAATTAAATTACTTCATTCCTTTCATCCTTTATTTTAAGAATCCAAAACATAACATAAAAATAATAAAAATCATACACCTTGATTACACTTAACCATACCTCTACACATCACAAGTGTAATTGGGAAGGTAACGAATGACTATTAGGGTAAGTTTACTTCATAGAGGCTAGTGTACCAGAAGACGTAGAGTCCATGGAATTTGACCAAATCATGCATGAATAATTAATGATTCATATGGTTGAGCATAGGTGTATTCACTGATCATCAACTATCAAACTTTTAGAGAATGTGAAGAAATTTATGAAGATGCCTTGCCTTATTATCAACATGATGGAAAAGCATTTCTTTTTAGTGATCCACCACCATTAGGAAAGGACAAAGATATAAATGAGGTTCTAACCATTAAAACATTAAAAGGTGAGCCAAATTTTGATGATATACCCATTGAACATATTCCTAGAAAAGAAAATTATGTTCTTGATGTATTTTCTTAATTGGCAACTACTTTAGATTTTTCTTTTAGACATAATGCTTTGGATTCTAAAATTATTATTGAAAAGGTTAACTCTTATTCTATTCTAGACAATATCTTTTCTTTTCCTACTAATGAGTGATGAGGTACCCTTACACCCAATCATATGAATCATAAGCATTCATGTGCAATCTGATCAAATTTCGTAGACCTTAAGTTCCTAAGTGCATTGGTTCTAGGACATGAAATCTAATCATGACAATCGCAACTACACTTGTGGAGCTTAACTATATGGTTAAGTGTAATTAAGGCACATGATTTTTATTATTTTGTATTTTATTTGTGTACAATTAACAATAGGTTGAAATGTAATTTGTAAATCAATTTAACTGATCTAATTGCTAATCAAAAATTAACTATCCTAACATAAGTATCTAGTCCCACTTTCCATGCACATCTTGAACACATATAACACTGTTGGGTTATCAAACATTAACCGTTGCAGGGATTACCAAGAGTCATACGCATGCTTGAAGCATTCATACTTATGTGCTTAATTAATTCTACCTTAATTACTTAAGAGCATTAAAGGAAATTCAATAAAACATTAAGTGCATAAATAAAATATTTAAGCTAGCCAAGGTGCTACAAGGTTTAAGCAAAAAGATCGCCTTTATTGCTAGATACTTTACTATGCTCAAGTACAATAGTGCTTGAATAAAGATCCATACACACAATGACTCCTACTATGGGCACTTTGGAAAATATTCTAACTTTGGAAAAAAGAAACTACAAGAGCTATGCTACGCTATGACAAAAACTATATTGAAATAGTGTGCCCAAGCACTATATTTATAGGTTAACACATACCTTATGATATCAAATATCTGACATCACATCTTGGGGCCCAATATCAAATACTTAACATTGTGACTCTGATATCAAGTATCTAATATCAATGCCAAGCAAAAAATGTGACTCATCACATGGCAAGTTACAAATTTCATTGGCTCAAATGTTTACAAAATTGCTAGTTTGCAAGGACACAAATTAAATAGAAATTTTAATACATTTCATTTAAAACATTTCTACTTAGGTGCCTCACATGAACACTTGGTAGATCCCTAGTGATGAATCATGCTTTACTTAAGCTCTGATATCAGAGCAGTTGTGATATCAGGTACACAATATCGGGTACGCAATATCGTAACTCAAGATGCAATATCGGGCATGCAATATCGCGAGATACTCCTAGGCCTATAAATACAGCCCTTGGGCACACAATTTGGGGGTAGTTTTTGAAGTCAAGTAGCGAAATTCTTGCAATTTGTTCATTCGAGAGTTAGAATATTTTCCAAGTGCCTGCAACAGGAGGTCTAAGTGTAATTGAATATTTATTCAAGAATTGATGTACCTAAACAAACCATTGTGTTGGTAGTAAAGATGAGCTCTTTGATTCATCCTTGCAGCACTTGAGACTTTCTTTCTTTATGCATTTATCTATCGTGATTTCATGTAGTTTATATTAATGTTATTCATCCAACAATTAATTTTGATTAATTACATAACTAATTAGAATACACAATCATGACCCCTTTGAACATATGTGTGACACTTGGTAGCTTAGAAACGGTTAGCGTTTAACAACCCAGCATTGTTTACATGAAGTTTAGGATGTGTCCAGGAAGTGGGGATGGTTACTTATGTTAGGCTAGATTAGATAATAATTCACTTAGCAATTAATTACTCTTACTTTCATTATTGTTTTAGGTGATCAAATTGATAAAACATAAAATGGTAAAAATCTTATGCCTCAGTCACACTTAATCATACACTTGCATTTCACAAGTGAGACTAGGAAGACAACGAATAGAAAACACAAACTCACCATTTAGTTCTAGAATACTTGGTAATTAAAGTCTGCAAAATTTGACAAGATCACACATGAACACCTATGATTCATATGGTTGGACGTAGGGGTACCTCGTTGCTCATCATTGGCATTGTTGCTAGGGACTTTAGTTCTACATGCGCTATCTAAACTTAGTGAAACTTAGTAACCTCATTGTTCAATCCCTAAAGGACAAATCTTACAAAAAAACTATTATTACAACTAAATTAAGTCGTAACCACACACTACACATAGATTCATTAATATAAAATGTCTTCTTCTCATAGGAGCCTATCTATGCCTAGGGCAGACAAAGTACCTCAACAATACCGGGTGGTATATGCTCATCTCAATGAGTATGTACCAGACTTCACCTTCATCTTACATCAAGATGAAATGTTGTGGTGGCGTGACATGGAAGGTAACATTTTGTTGCCACTAGATCAATCTATTCCAACTATGCCCCAACTAATGCTTACATGACATGGACTTCAACATCTTCATGGGGAGTATGAGATGCGAGATCCTGATTCAAGGGATTATCATCTCACTAAAGCACAAAGGTTACAGGATCGTTAGCTAGAGCAAAAACATGAGCTTTTGAAGGGCAAGGGGTTAAACACTTTTTCACCTCCACTTGGCCCATTGGATAAAGGCAAGCACTTATTTATGGGCTTTTTCTTTGGTGATACTCCTCTCTTTAACTTTGGTCAAGGGGCCCTCAACCAAAACGTGTAATCCATAATTCATAATCCTAGTTCTGGTCAAAACAAATCCAATGACAAAAATGGATCTGGAGGAGCCAGTCATGATAAGGGGACAAATGGAAGTCACAATTGGAATCGTGGTTGCGATCATAGAAGAGAAGGTGGTAAGCATTAGCACGATACAAGTCCTCCTTCCTCTTCCCCTTTATCATCTTCTTCTTTTTCATCTAGCTCAAATCATGGCCATATAGGGCATGACTATGATAATGGTGACCAACAAGACCAAAACAATAAAAGGGACCATCAGGACAGTCGCGATCAAAGGTGTGGGTGATCCAGAGAGACCCACTACCATGAAATAAGGGTTAGTAGAGAACATCATAGGCACCATCACTATGGCCTTGATGAACCTCTACTTGCCACTCGGAGCATGTTAAATGTTGTAGAGGCCATAAGGATTCCAAAAAGGCATGTAAAGGATAGCAAAATAAAGAGGCTAGACATGAACAACATCCCTCAGTTTGAGGGAGGCTATGATGTTGATCCGCAAAATCATCTCTAAGCCTTTGAGGATGCATGTGCCTTGCAGAATATTGAGAACAACTGGAAAAAGTTGAAATTATTTTCAAGCACACTCATTAAGGAAATAGAAAATTGGTACTAATCCTTGGAGCCAAAATCAATCTGATAGTGAAGTACAATGTTAGAATTGTTTAATGACAAATAACAAATTTACTCCCAAGTGTCCAATCTGAGGAAGAAGATCCAAGGGTGAAAACAAGAAAAACATGAACCCTTGGATGTTGCTATTGGCCAATACTACTCTCTGTGGCATAAGTATCCTGGCCATGGATACTCTCAACTTGATCAACTCCACCATATCATAGAGGGATTGCAATCTAAAATAAGTAAAATCCTTAGCGTCTATGCTCAAGGGAGATTGACAAAGTTAAGCACCCATCAAATCCAGAAGTTAATTGAGTAGGTAGCCAGGGAGGAGGAAGAATTGAGAAAGTAAGAAAGTGCAAAGGAATACAATAGGGACCTTTCTATTTGCAAAAGGAGGCTTCGATTTTGTAATAGTGAGGATGAGTTAACCAAAGATGAGATGGCTAATTCGAAAACCTTACCACTACAAAAACTGTAGTCTAAAATTATGGCTAAGGTTGACCAATTATGGGACTCCATAGATAATAAGCTTCAAGTTATTTTAAAAATTGCTAAAAAGTCCAAGGAACAAAGTCATGAGCATGAGTGCTAGAGGCGTAGGGAAGTTGAACATGTCCTATCCAAGGGTAAGGATAAGATGGCTATGATAGAGATGGTTGTAGACAGCGAATCAAATGATGATGGCGAGTGTGACGTCTGTCAGTATAAACATCCCAAGGGATGATGTCCAATTATGTCATACTTGCAAGAATATGGGGTGTATGCCTTACATCCATGACTTGCACAAAGGCAAACACACAAAAGATTACCTTATCCACAAGACAACCCTCAATAGTTCCACCAACCATAGTAGTATTATCCAAGTGGAACTCTACTACAACCTTATGAATTGTACCAGTAGTGGCAACAACCACAATTGTAGGCCTTGGCACCTCCAAGACAACAGTACCCCTACTGACAATCAAATCCTTATGGTTATTATGTTCAGCAACCTTCATCTCCACAGGACTCCTTTGGTCATGTTGCTGGTTACTAACCTCACCATTACCCTCCTGAAGTGTACCAATAGCCATATGCAAGGAGGAATGCCACCTATTATCCTCATGCTCCTCCTATTCCTATACCTATTCCTCCACCTCCTACATAGCTACCACTTGCTTCATCCATGTAGGGTGAATTACCTGCCCAAGCATAATAATGAAACACTACAAGGGTGGTTAATCTACAACCGATTAATCAACTAAGCAGGTCAAAACCATGATCAAAATAAAGATCCTTCATTAGACCTTGTAGTCCACCAAAGCCCTCAAACACATTAGTGGTTGGTAGCCCTATTCCTCCACCTTCTTTTGCCTCACCTTTATCCAAGTCCCTTCAAACTAAAATCCCTCTCAAATCCATACTGTAATGTTGACCAATGTTGTATCTGATTGGATTCAAGCTGGTAACCTATCCAGGAAGTTAGCTGATCCTGGGAGTCCCTTAGTATATTTACAAATTGTCGAGAATGAACCTTGTAAAGCCCCTCTTAACTCCAGTTCCAATGTTAATCTAATCTTGCATGAGATGTACACTATGTGGAACCTTCCTCCCTTGAAGAAGAGCAACATCATGCTATAGCTAGGAGACCAATCCATCACTATTCCATTAGGACTGGTAGAAGACATTGTGACCACTGTTTATGGGTGGTCATATCCTGTCAATTTCCTAGTAATCAAGGTGGAGAACTGTAAGGGGGACTTCCCAATTATTATGGGAAGGGCATGGTTAAGCACTATTGATGCCAAAATGGGCATTAGAGATCTTTCCTTAGAGATATCCAAAGAAAATGAATTTGGAAAGATCGAGAAGAAGAGGGTTCCATGTATTACATATAGCGATTCAAGGTGTCATTGTGTGCAGAAGCTATGGTTAGTGAAGCGAACATCTATCTCTGCATGCAAGCAGTGTGCACCAGAAGCTAAAATTCAAATATGTTTGTATGTAGTAGCCACAAAACAAGAAGGCACCCAATGGCTAACAGTTAATTCTAGCAATAATACATTATGCATGGAACCTACTGAGGGCCTAACATGTGATTATGTTGCAAGTATGAATGAACTTGAGCAAGTTCATCACTAGCTCTCTGAGGGAGTAATTGATGATATAAATTGGGGAGAGTTGAAGATTACTAATAATTTCAAATAAGAACCTCTTGAATTAAAAACACTACCAACTGGAATGGAGTACATGTTCTTAAAAAATGGAAAGTTAATCATTATTAATGCCAAACTTGCTACAAGACAAAAGAAGATGTTGATAAATGTTGTGGAGAAATAAACAGCATCCTTTACCTAGTCATATTCTAAGCTCATCGGAATAGATCCAAGAATATGCTAACACAAGATATACATTGACCCTACCATTAAGCCAAAACGATAGCCGCAGCAGCGATTAAATCCCAAATTAAAGCAAATTATCAAAGAGGAGATCAAGTAACTCGTCAAGGTAGGATTCATCTACCTTGTTGTGAATAGTGAGTGGGTTAGTCCACTCATGATAGTGCCCAAGAACGAAGGCAAATGGTGGGTGTGCATCAACTTGCAGCTGCTCAATATTGCAACTTTCAAAGATCATTTTTCATTATTTTTTGTCGACCAAGTGCTGGACACCATTTTTGGGCACAGCTACTACAACTTTCTAGATGGTTATAATGGCTATAACTAAATCCAAATCACACCAGAGGACCAAGCAAAGATAACTTTCACAAGTCCTTGGGGGATTTTTTCTTATCATCAAATGTCATTCAGTCTATGTAATGCCCCAGCTACATTTCAGTGATTAGTCCTTAGCATTTTCTAACAACGAATTGGTAGTAGGGTAGAAGTCTTCATGGATGAATTTTCTACCTATGAAGCTACATTCGAGCAAGCCCTAGACCATCTTGAGCAAGTGTTAAGGAGATGTGTTGAAATAAACCTCTAACTAAATTGGCAAAATACCCATCTTATGGTCTAGGAAGGCATAGTCTTGGGGCATCGTATCTCAAAAGTAGGAATCAAGGTGGACCCTGAAAAGATAAGGGTCATTCAAGGAATAACCCATTAATCAAAAATAGCTAAAAAAAGTGTGGTCATTTCTTGGTCATACTGGCTACTACTAGGACTTCATCGAGAACTTCTCCAAAATCACCAAGCCATTGGTTGAATTAACAAAGAAAGGTACACCATTTTTCTAGATCCCTGCATGTGAAACAGAATTTCAACAACTGAAGCAAAATCTTATTGAGACCCCAATTCTACAAGCACCTGATTGGTCCAGGCCATTTCATGTGATGACCGATGCATCAAATTTTGCTTTAGGGGTAGTGCTTATATAGTTGGATGATCAAAAACATCCATATTATATTCACTATGAAAGTCAGAGTATCACAAGTGCACAACTAAACTACACCACTATGGAAAAAGAGTTGATGATGGTGGTGTTTGCTTTAGAAAAGTTTAGGTACTATGTGCTTGGTTATAAAGTGTTCGTGCACACATATCATAGCGCCATCTAGTTTTTAATGAATAAACCAATGATAAGGCCCCATGTCATATGGTGGCTCATGATTTTGCAAGAGTTCGATCTCACAATTGTAGATCGAAAAGGTGTGAAAAATGTGATTGTCGACCACTTATCATGGCTAAGATGAGATGACAAGGAGAAAGAGAGTCCCTTGTCTGATCAATTTCCTGATGAATCTCTCCTTGCAGAGGCTATTAATGCACAAATGCCTAATGAACTAAGATGGTCTGACACAATTCTCATTTATCTACTCAAGCAAGAACTACCATAAGGGCTGGACACCCAGAAGAAACAACAATTTCTTCACCAAGTTAAGCATTTCATGGAAATCAATGAGAACCTTTACAAAGTATGTCCCAATAGCCTAATACACTAATGTATCCTTGACATAGGTCAACTATGCATTCTCCAAAATGCTCACAAAGGCCCATATGGGGGCCATTATGATGGGATACCCACAACCACAAAAATCCTCATGGTAGGCTATTACTAGCCAACAATCTTCAAGGATGCACACTAATTCATCCACACTTGTAATCATTTTTAGAGGGATGGTGAAATGATAGCTTGAATGGAGGAATCACAGTAATGGATTCAGCCTCTCAAGCCATTCAATATTTGGGGCATTGACTTTATGAGTCTCATCATGCCTTTATCAAATGGAAAGCATACATAATAGTTGTGGTTGACTATTGCACTAAGTGTGCAAAAGCAGCAACCATCATCAACTGTACATCCACTACTGCTACTCAATTTATATAACAGAATATCATAAATAGGTTTGGTATGTCTCATGCATTAATCTCTAACAATGGAACTCATTTCACAGGTGCCACTTTCCAAAAACCTATGTAGCACTTAGGGGTTGAGCACAAACTCACAACACCTTATCACCCTCAAGCTAATGGTCAAGCTAAAGTTACTAATTAGGAGATTACGAAAATTCTAACATGCACTATTAGCAATTACCAAAGGTACTAAAGCACCAAATTAAACAATGCCCTTTGGGCCTATCACTTCACATGGAAGCTTCCCATACGTTATTCTCCCTATGAGCTTGTATATGGAAAACTATCAACACTACACATCAAATTTGAGCTTCGTACACTCTCTACAACCTGTGACCTTGACATGGATCTAAGTCTAGCACAAAAGGAAAGATTAATGAATCTCAATTTGCTAGATGAAAATTGATTTATGGCCTTGTCAACCAATGAAATTCATAAGGCATTCAACAAGAAATGCCATGACCTCAAAATAAGGAAAGTCAAGTTTCAACGAGGAGACAAGGTTCTCTACTGGAATCATGCACACGTACCTCAATGAACCAAATTTCAAACATTGTGGGAAGGATCTTACATTATCAAAGAGATTTTTCTATCTATGGCCATGATTATATATAAACTTGATAGCCTAGACAAGAAGCAATTAGTCAACATCCAACAACTGAAACCTTTTCATGAGCCCAAGCCAACCAACTCAACAGATGCCTCGCCATATGGACAACCACATTCAATCTTTCAAATCTCCTCCTTCCAACTTAGTCATGGGGGAGATGGCCATCCATACTAACACTTTACATGGCTCTTTAGTGTTTTGACTTTTGGTTTTATACATTTTTGGTCTTGCAACTTTTTGTTTTCATATTCTTTATTTTACATCTTTTTGTTTTTCAAGTTATTGATATTTTCTAAGTTTTTGTTTTATACCATCATTAGTATATTTAATATTTCTTGAATAATCTTTTCCTTTCCTTTATATTTTCTTATGTTTGGTATCATTCTCTACTCTTTTTGCTAATAAGGTACCAGGTGTAATGGTAATGTGCTACTCGATGATGGTATGTATCATTTTTTATTTGATTTTTAATGTCTGGTTTCTAACTTTAAATATCATTACTAACAACTAGGATATGGTTTCTTTCCATGTAACAGGTAGTGATTCCACATCATCCACCCATCCACACACTCTATGGTTTTCCTTGTTTTGGAAATGTGTAGTCCCTTTTTCATTAATACAACCTTAATTAGTTTGTGACTTGTGTAGTTTTCAGAATTGGGAAGGAATCAAAGGTTCAGACAATGTGTAGCCTAAAAGGGATGCATTATTCTTCATGTTTTTCTATTTTCCTATATGTGGGGATGTTCTCGTGAGCTTCTCACCATTTCGTGTCATTCCACAATAGGAAGTCGAATAAGTCCTTGCATGGTGTTGTCCTCATCACAAAAAAAAAAGAGATGAGGATTCAAAGCACATCCCTTAGACCAAATAAAAGGGCTACAAGTACTAGTTATGGGATGTGTCTTGTCTCCTCTAACTAAGGCCCTTTCTCACTTTCTACTTCTTCTCCAAATTGAAATGGTGGTTGTTTTGTGGAAGCATTCTTGTGTCTCAAGGGATGCACCAGTCTTAAAATGTTGATGTGAAGTCACTGAAAGTGGTTGGCTTTGGTCTGGACTAAGGATGGAACATACCGAGTCATTTAATCACAAACTTCACAAGGTACTTCATGTGACCATAATTAGGAACTCCATTCCATTCTCTCTCTCATTCATCTATGCTTTTCATGCCTCACCTCACTACTAGTTTCATGTTTTGATTTGATGTTCTAATTTGATGTGTAAGGCTTCTTGGTCAATTACTTCTAGGTTTTTGTACTTAACCTTCTATAACCATTAATCATGCACAGTGCACATAGACTCGATTTGAAGTTATGCAAGGGCATAAAAGGCTTGTGCCTACTTTGGGGAGGACCCACTTGCATATGTTATGGTTTGGTTAAGTTAAGTTTTTTAACCTTAGACATTTTTACAATCAAATTCTTTTTATTTACCCCATCAATGCCATCTAACTTTGTGCATCTTCACAACTATTTTTAATGAATTCTTTCTTTTTATTATTGTGAATTTCCATACCCTCTTTTCAGTATTCCTTGCATTAAGCTTTTTCTGAATTTTATGGACTGCTTCTCTTACTTAACCCATTTTTCAATCTTTCCAGTAACATTATCAAGTAACCAATCTACCACAATCATAACTTAGCTAGATAAAATCATTGACTTGATAAGGTATTCAACCACTATGTGTTATACTTTATATACTAATCCTTGATTTTGTTGTGATTGCAGTGGGGAGCATGGACTAGGAGTGGGACTATCTTTACCAAGGATGATGAAACAATATCACTCATGGGAGATTTTTCATGACTACCAGATCTCTTCTACCTCTCCCTCATTCTTTTGTTTCCAAGAGGGGTTGGATGTCCATTGGATCTAAGGGTGTTCTTTCCTGTGGTCACAAACACCCAACCTTTTACACAATTGTAATGATGTATGCTCGAGCACTTATGTATTTTTCTGTTTCCTCTATGTCACTCTGCATGTTAGTCAAACATTCCATGCCTCCTACTATATTTTGTAAGGGACTTGTTCCTCTTCTTCTATACTTGAGGACGAGTTTTTATTCAATCATGGGGGTATGATGAATTGTGTTTTACTTAAGCTCTGATATCGGAGTGGTCGTGATATCAAGTACATGATATCATGGCCCAAGATGCGATATTACAAGGTACTCCCAGCCCTATAAATACAACACTTAGACACACAATTCAGGGGTAGTTTTTGAAGTCAAGTAGTGAAATTCTTGTAGATTGTTCATTCGAGAGATAGAATATTTTCCAAGTGCCCATAGCAGGAGGTCTAAGTGTAATTGGATCTTTATTCAAGCATTCATGTACCTGAACACATCATTTTGTTGGCAATAAAGACAAGTTCTTTGATTCATCCTTGCAGCACTTGAGACTTTCTTTCTTTATGCATTTATATATCATGATTTCATGCAGTTTACAATAATGTTAGTCATCCAACAATTAATTTTGATTAATTAAGAAACTAATTGAAATACACAAGCATGACCCCTTTGAACATACGTGTGACACTTGGTAGCTTAGAAACGGTTAGCGTTTGACAACCCAACAGTGTTTACATGAAGTTCAAGATGTGTCTGAGAAGTGGGGATGGTTACTTATGTTAGGCTAGATTAGACAATAGTTCACTTAGCAATTAATTACTCTCACTTTCATTATTGTTTCAGGTGATCAAATTGATAAAACATAAAATGATAAAAATATTATGCCTTAGTTGCACTTAACCATACACTTGCATTTCACAAGTGAGACTAGGAAGACAACAAATGAACAATGCGAACTCATCGTTTAGCTCTAGCATACTTGGTAATTAAAGTTTGCAGAATTTGACCAGATCACACGTGAATGCCTATGATTCGTATGGTTGGGTGTAAGGGTACCTTGCCACTCATCACCTACTTTCATGGTTTCTTCCCTTTCTCCATGCATTTCATTTTTATATAGTTGCATTTTCATATTTTCTTTACATTACCATCATCTCTTTCTTAGCCTATTGGTTTTGGTATGATTTATGCTTTTCATATGATTTTAGTAATCATTATGATCATTTGATTTACTAGGCATTGGGTTATCATAACACCTTTGGAAGTATAGTATTCATATTATATCATATTACTATTATATAAAATCTCCTTATATGATATACTTTAATATAACATGATTCTTCCTAATCTATTTCAAGGTTTTAGTTTTATTAATTATTTTGGATTATGGAGGATGGAATTTATGCTAACTTATCATGTTATTATCATGGTCATGTGAATGTAGGACATGTGAGGTTGGAGAATGGCTAGCCACAACCACTAGGTGACCTTAGAAAATTCCATTTTCCCTCTCATAAGCCCTAGCCCTCAAGTGTGATGATCCATGGCTATCCTATGAGCAACAGGGTCAAATGTGTTCCTTTCCACCTGAGAACCCTCAACCACCCAGGAGACCTACTATGATGCCATCTAGATTGTAATTAAAAGGCACATATACAAGGGTTGAACTACACCATGGGTAAAGTTTCTAAAAAGACCGTCTTCTTTGGTAGTCTAGCTAATCAACCAGACTCATGTTGAAATTCCTACTTTAAGAATAAAGTGCACCATGAGCAAAGTTTCCTTAAAAAAACAAATGATGAAAATGAGGACCATGTTCATTAATAGTGTAATAAGTTCTTAAGTGTAATGGGGCCCAGCAATAATCCTCATCCTAGCCTCTATGCCCTTTTTCAAATTTTTCCCAAAATTCAAAAAAAAAGAGAGAGAAATGCAACTATTCCCTTTCCATTTCCTAGTTTCTCTCATTTGCCCTTTCCCTTTTCACCCATTCCCATTCTAAATATCAAGAAAAAAAAAAACTAAGGAAAAATCCAAAAGTTGTGGCTAGCTATGATCTAAGAGAAGTATGTCCTCTTCATTAAGTTTGGCATAAATCTTATGCTCAAAGTAATTCTCATGCTAATTTTTTTTATTTATGACATAATTGGGAATGAAACATTAATTATGAATAACCTATATGTAGATAAGCTTACGATCTATAGGGTTGTATCTTGATTAAACAAGGTGGTGTGATAAGGGTGGCCCATGTTTGGTACTCTCTTGATTATTAGATTATTATAATCATGTTTAAAATTGTATAGCTTGCTTTCAAATTTTAGTTTATCAAAGTTTTAAAATCTTTTGATTCCTTGTCTTTTGCATCCCCTTCTAAAATTTCTATAGTTTTGCTATTCTTGCACTTGCATGCAATTTTTAGTTTGAGGGCTAAGTGTTGGTACCAACATCTCCCATGCTACTGCACAAGCCTTGGTTAATGAGCTCCAATTCCAAAACAATTAGAAATTCTATAATTATTTGTAATGGTAGCATAGGTAAGGTGGGTTAAGCTTAATGGGTTGGTGTAGTGAGTGGCAACCATAGTGATTAGCCCAAAAAGGACAGATGGACAAAGGACTACTAAGCTCAATGCTCATCCCTAAATACATTAAAAATCATAGTATTATATTAAATAAATTGTCACCCAGCAAATACAATTTTATAAGTTAACATCAGTACAAGACTATTATTTTATTTTTGCTCTTTTAATATCGACCATGGATATGCCTTTAACTGTCGATAAATGGGTGGAGCATGAATTTTACTAAAAATTCAACAACGTAGTAGATGATAATTACTAAAATATAAAATTTTAAAAATATATATATAACACCTAAAATCATAACCCTTGTTGTTGAAGAATCTCATGAATTAGGAATCTCCTAAAATAAACTGAGAACTATCCTTGTGGGTTAACATTGGCTATTCATTTGACACCCTGTAGTGTCATTTTCTTTGCAATTACCACCATGCAAATAGTGGACAAGAACCACTAATTTGGAAATTCCTAGGAACTTCCATTCTACTCATGCATTTTGGACAAGCTTGGGAGAATTGTGAAGCAAGAATCTCATGGTCGTAATGACCTGTAACAAAGCATCTATCATAATAATATTAGAAATTGTTCGTTATTGATATTCCTCAAATTAGCACTACCTTCATTCTGACAGCCCAGCTTCATCCATGGGGATGGATGTATATTATTTCTTTTCCTTTTGGGCTAAGTTGGCGAAAAATACGTAGGTGAATAGCAAAGAATGTAGTTTAACCAGTTGGCCACCATGAAACCTGAAGGGACAAACACCAACAACCACTGATGCAAATAATGTTTTCACAAAATACACTAGCTTAGATATAAACATATATATATATATATCAATTGGCCAAGATGATTTTTTAAAAAAATGATGTTAACCAAGCC
>MNCI01021779.1:54190-96621 GCA_015680685.1 Gnetum montanum
GTTGTAGCGGCAAACGTTGGGGAAGTCCTTGTTTGATCCGCGTGCGGACCATTCAAGGCATTCTGCCTTCGTCCGTTCCAGCTTTCCCTCAAGCGGAGGCAGGGTCGACTGTGCTCGTCCGTAGATCTTTCGGTGCTCGTAACGTTCCAGCCTTGCACCGACGATTTCGGTCGGTACATACACCTCTCAAGAAACATTGAGTGTGTAGAAAACACGACTACAATTTACCAAAGGAAGCTCATACAACATGTGACAGACCTTCATAGCACCAATCTCTCTATTTGCAACAACATCTATCATGAGCCTTCTATAGATTGATAGAGCATCTTCATGAGGATTCCTTGACTTATAAATTTGCAATAACATGTCATGAAAAGATTGTGATATCTTCTCTATTTTAGCTACATATTTCGCAATATATTTTATGACAACATATCGTGACATTACTAGTTGAAAATATGTATTTGCCCCTCCATGTCTAAAGCATCATTCTATTATGAACATTAAGCCTTAAATCGTTTCTTCGAGGAACATAAGTAATTTCATTATTATTTTCTGGATCTCTCTGAAGAGTTGATTTTAAAGATAACGACCAAGGAACATTGTACCTAGAATTAAAAAATTACAAAAGTTGAATATCTGTATATTTTTTTCCCATGATAAATTAAAGTTTACTTGCTAAAAAAATCAATGCAATGGTGAGAAAATAGTAATGATACAACATTTTGATTAGAAAGTGACACATGCAAACTTCTTTACCATTACATTTTTGGAAGCATGCACCGAGTTTGCATATAGTATGTCTTTGAACAGCATTAATCAAATCAGCATAATTAATTTCTAGATCCATACATTGTAGTTGTTTAGTAGTCAACTCACATGGATGACGTTACATATTTCCACATAAAGCCTAAGTGAGAAGACAAATTGAAAGAAGTAACAATGGAGAAATTAATATCTCTATATTCTAAGCAATATCAGCAAAAAAAACTTTGTGTAAAAAATAAAAAAAAAATGAGAACTTACATTATTTGGATGTCCATTAACTGTAAATCTTGGATTCCATGCATTTGTAATTGAATCAAAAAATTCCTTTACCCTATGCATAATGTGAGGATCATTATGGTCAAGCTCATCTACCTTTGGAGCACCTTGTATCCACAAAAAACCATGCACATGTGGAGATTTGTGATGCTGCCACTTATATCATGTCCAATAATCAGCAACATGGACCTTATTCATCAAAACTACTTTAAGAAAGGCAATGTGACGACGATGCATGAACTCTACAACTATATGTAGATTTTCTATTATATTACTTTGCCTCCAACATTTGAGTTCAAATGAGTTTTTAGGTGGATATCCTTCCATCAAATTATGCAACTCAGGTTAATAGAGATCTGATGCACTTAGAGTAAAAACAAATAGTATGTGTTCCCAATTGATTCACAATGTCAGTTAGCTATGCTTTACATTTTCTCCAATAAGATGGTGTACCACAAATGGATGTACCATATCGCATTAAATTATCAACAATGATATGTGATGGAACATTATTCAATTGTTCCCGTAGTTCTTCAATAGTTATGGGTGCATTAACAATATTTTTTTAAAAAAATATAGTGGTAGATTCTATTGCCTATCTCCTTCAAATGATATTATAGATATAATACCTACAAATAAATCACACATCATTGCTTAAATGTCATAAAAAAAACATTATGAATTATGATAATAACAAACAAATGGAAAATTAATATTTACCTAAATTGCTTATGGCATCCAAATCTACCATCTTTGTAGTGAATAAGATGCTTTGCATATTCATGCAATTTGACATCTTTAGCTCTTCACTCAAGAAAATCACATTTTCCTTCAGGAAAAAGACTGAAAATGTCATCATAAACAACCCCATCATGTTAAACTCATTAATAAGAGAATCAGACATAGAATGCCACTAAGCAACATCTAAATCCTGCAATGATGGATTATGCATCCATGCTTTTATCTAATCAATTTCCTTTCTTACAATTCCAAAACGTTGTGTAACTGATTATGTGTGACAGATAATGTTTTCTTCATCTGTCTGAAGCAAAGGACCTTGAAACTACAATCTCATTTCTCCATCCTTTTCTAACAATGGAATGTAAGGAATGCTATGAAAGATGTTAACATCACCGGTATCAACAACATCATCTAATGCATACATATTGATCTCGACATCTTGATAGTATGAATCATTTGCCTTCTTAAAAATCAAAGCTTTATAAACCCATCTCTTGTTGACAATGAAATTATACTCAATGCCCATTTAATCTGCTCTTCTCAATATCAAGAAAGAGATATCTTTAATTTTAAGAGGAAGTCTTTTAGTAATCTATGTGACATCCTGAGCAAAGCTAATTGTGTGATCTTTCTACTTGAACTATCCACCAACTGCATGTGTAACTTGTGAAATGGGATTGATTTTTGCAATTAACACTTCTTCAACCTCAGTTAAACAACCTAGGATAGGTGATTGGATATTAGGATCCATGTTACTTTCAACAGAAAATCGTTTGATTTCACAACCAAAACTGTCAAAAATAGTATGTTTCTTTTCATTAATGCACCTATTGCATGTGGGTCCTCTACTTCTGGTTATGTGGATTTGCAAAACTTCTAACTACAATATTAAAATTATGTCTTGCTTGAGCAATTTCTGTACTTGCCTTTTACAATATTGGGAACAATTAAATAGGTTTTGAAAAAGGCATTTCCATTGTTGGTGCACTGGCAACATCTGTAGCTTCATTTATTCAATGAAATGAATTTTTCTCTTGTCGATGTTGCCTCTTTTGGTACTCACTCTCACTATAATGTGGTTGTTCTTGATCTTCTTACAATTGTTGTTCTTCATGTGTGATTTCTAGAACAAATATTGCTTAATTAACAGGCACAGATGTATTTCTAATGTCCTGCAAAAAATGTTTCAAAATTTAAATTAAAAATTGAATTAAAATATGTACCAACTTGAGTATGGACAAACACCAACTTGCATTTCTTCTTGATTATTTATATTATTAGTATCAATAATATGGATCATTACATGGGATGAATTTCCAATTGATGAAAGGGGATTTGAAGTTGACACAGCCTAAAAATATATATGCAATGTAAGTATATAAATAAAATGAGAAGATTTCCCTATAATAAATATTTTTAAAAAAATATAAAAAAATGCATAAATTACAATGATACATATTTGTTTTAAAATATAAAAAAATGCATAAATTACATACTCTTGAATTTCATAAAATTAGTTATTGTTCTCGTTCACGTCATTTTGCTTCTCATTTTAGAAATCGTCTTCTCTCTTCTGCAATCATCAATTCTAGATTTTTAGTTTCTCTAATCCGTGGTCATCCTCTACCTTGGTCATGCCCACGCACACGCCCATGCCACGACCTCCATAAATTGCGTTACTTGTTGCAATAGATGATTGTTGTTGTTGATCTTGAAAAGAGTGTTCTTCACCTTCTCTATTAGAACTAATAGCAGCAGGATCTGTCTCTGAAAATGCACGAATTTCAATATTGCACCTCTTAATCTTGTAACACAATGCCTAAATTCAATATCTATAAATATTGTATTACACCATAATGGCATCACCTTAACTGTTACCATAATCATAACTGTCACCATTTTTATTAATAATAAATATTTATTATTGCCTACTATTTATAATAAAAAATATTCATTATTAATGTAATTATAACCATCACCGTTTATAATAATAATAACTATTCAATACTACCTAACATTTATAATAATAAATATTCATTATTACCCACGTCTTCATTAGTACCCACTATTTATAATAAAAAATATTCATTCTATTCAATATTACCTCATCATTTATAATAATAAATATTCATTATTACCCACGTCAGGGTCTACATGTGAGGAAATACGAAGAGACAAATAGGTAACCTAGGGGTCCAGGGGTGTCAAGATTCAACTGCAATGACTCTTTAGCTTCCATGCACATGGTGCATACACGTGAGAGAATACGAAGAGACGAATGGGGAGCCCAATGGTCGAGGGCATCAATTAAATAGAGATTTAGCTCCCTACAGTGACTCTTTGGCTCCCCTACACGTGGTGCATGTGCATGAGGGAATACGAAGCGACGAATGGGGAGCCCAAGGGTTAGGGGAGAAGAGTGATGTCAATCAAATAAAGATTTAGCTCCCTTGCAGTGACTCTTTGGCTCTTTGAGGTTCTAGATTCGGCTCCCCTTTAGTAACTCTTTGGCTCCCCTACACGTGGTGCATGTACACATGGTGCGTGACATGGAGGACAACAAAATACCCTCTCCCCTCCCCCATTGTGCGAGATGTGTTGGCCTCTTGCCCAAAACTATGTTGGAAACAGCAAACTGTGAAGCGGTAGATCACAGTAATGAATTAGCAGTTGCTTATTCATGAACTACACTTTCCACACTTTCCATTTCTATCATTGGATGATTTTAGAATTTTTCCTAAAAATAACATAAGGCTTTTGTGAAGTTCTATCTTAGTTAATTTTTAGACGTTTCTAATTGGAGAACCCAGATGTGGCCATTTAAGTTTGTCCTGGGATCTGTCATAAACAGCATGAGAAAGACAAGAGTGGGAGAATTCTCACATTGCATGAGAGAGAGGTTTATTCTTGTTCTCTCCGTGTGATGAAGAGAGATGCTTGTTCTTTCCATCGCTCATAATAAGATTATTTTCTGCAATTATCTTTGGTTCAATTGCTCTTTATTTTCATCTCATTTCATATTTCGTTGCCAGATCTGCTAACAGTGGTATCAGAGCATCCAGGTTCATAGTCCGTGGAAGTGTTGCAGATCGTGTATACAAATTTTTCAAAATGGTTGGCAAATACGAAATAGAGAAGTTCAATGGAAGCAACTTCACATTGTGGGAGTTCAATGGAAGCGCCTTCACATTGTGGAATGAAAAGAAGAGTAATGAAAAGAAGGCAGAAAAGGTTGCTGCAAACCTGTGCATGCTTATGGGAAACACACATCAAGTGGGAGAGTCTTCTGTTGCGTCAACTAGTTTAGGAGAAGAATCAACGATGTTGTGGCATCGAAACCTTGGTCATGTGTCAGAACAAGGTTTGCAGATTGTCTCTGATTAGAAACTACTTCCTGGGCTCAATTCGGTATATTTACCATTTTGTGAGCATTGTGTTACTACTAACCAACACAAATTTAAGTTTCGCACATCAGAAGAGGCAGAGGAGGCTGTAGATGCAGACGATGAAGAGCTGAGGACTGCACCCGCAGGCATGACCAGCGATGAAAACGGAAATGGCGAAGGCTGGTCTGAGGGCGTGTTCCTGAAGGTGGAGGCCTAGTTCTGGGTGCTGGGCGCGCTGCGTGTGGGGCCACGCTCACGCGCCGCGGCGGAGCTCCTAGACAATTCCAGGACCGTCATGGGTTTCATCGAGATTGGTGAGTACGGGCATGGCTGGGCGCTCGCGGAGAAGCTGAAGCTTCGTTGCATCGAGCGGTTCAAGGAAGGCGAGCTTGGGCTCGAGCAGCTTGCCATGGTGGACTGCATCAATGAGTTACTGATGAATTCCCTGGTCAGGGCGGTGTGCCAGATTAATCTATCCATCTTCAAATCGTTGCCGGATTGGTGGGCGATCGGGCAGATGTTTCCGCTGATGCCGATCCAGCTACTGAAAGAGCGGCTGACGGTGCGGGCGGTGTTGTCGGACCTTACCTGCAACAGCGATGGGAAGCGCACGCAGATCAGAGCCATGGCAGCGGTGGCAGCAGCAAGAGGGCGATGAGGAGCCGCGTGGGTTCGGTGGTTGGCTATGGTAGCGGCGTTGGCGATGGCGGGGGCGGAGATCCGGACGTCGGAGATCCGGTCGGCCGCGCACTCGATGGGATTCTTCCTGAGCACGCGCGAGGCGTGGGCGCAGGTGCTGCAGCAGCTGGAGCGCCGCGACGTGCAGGTGCTGGTGGATGGGCAAGCGAGGATCAACACCGTCATCATCAGGATCATCTTCTAATGTTGCTGCAATTGATGGTGGGGTGGTAGGCGGGATTGTGGGTTTGGCACTGGTTGGGTGCTTGTACTTCTGCTGTTTGAAGAGGCGTAGAAAACTTGGCCGTGTTCAGAGCCCAAATACGTCAGAGTTTAATCCTCCAGCTTCCACCAACTCTGGTTCAGGATTGCTGAAAATGTCCTTGACCGGAACCCAGTCAGCAATCATGGGGACCATGTCTCCGGACAGCAGTTTTGGCGCCCCAACCGATGTGCCGGTTGTGGCAGCGGGAAACATGTTTATCTCCATGCAGGTATTGCGGACAGTGACAAATAATTTCAGTGAAGAGAATGTACTGGGTCGTGGTGGATTTGGAGTGGTCTCCAAGGGTGAGTTGCATGATGGAACACAGATTGCTGTAAAGAGGATGGAATCGGGAGTGATGAGCAACAAGGGATTGAATGAATTTCAGGCTGAGATTGCTGTTTTGGCCAAAGTTCGCCATAGGCATCTTGTTGCTCTTCTGGGCTATTGCATTGAGGGTAATGAAAGGCTTCTTGTTTATGAGTACATGCCACAGGGTCCTCTCAACTACCATTTTTTTTAATGGGAGAGTAGGAATTTGAAGCCGCTGGATTGGACCAAGAGGCTTGCAATTGCTTTGAATGTTGCTAGAGGCGTTGAATATCTGCATAGCCTTGCACAAAAGACTTTTATTCACAGGGACTTTAAACCATCCAATATACTTGTGGGAGATGATATGAGGGCCACCTCCACTTGCAGAGGGACAAGAAGAAGAAGGTTTCTCTCAGTGTCAGTGTCACCGCTCAACATCAGCATCATAGAATGGCAAGGTAGAAAGGGTGGTGTGGAGATATGATTGATCCTCAATCAAAATCTCCAATTGGGAGATTGTTGTAAACAGCAAACTGTGAAGCGGTGGATCACAGTAATGAATTAGCAGTTGCTTATTCATGAACTACACTTTCCACACTTTCCATTTCTATCATTGGATGATTTTAGAATTTTTCCTAAAAATAACATAAGGCTTTTGTGAAGTTCTATCTTAGTTAATTTTTAGACGTTTCTAATTTTGTAACCCAGATGTGGCTATTTAAGTTTGTCCTGGGATCTGTCATAAACAGCATGAGAAAGACAAGAGTGGGAGAATTCTCACATCGCATGAGAGAGAGGTTTATTCTTGTTCTCTCCATGTGATGAAGAGAGAACCTGGTTATTTCCACATTGCATGAGAGAGAGGTTTATTCTTGTTCTCTCCGTGTGATGAAGAGAGATGCTTGTTCTTTCCATCGCTCATAATAAGATTATTTTCTGCAATTATCTTTGGTTCAATTGCTCTTTATTTTCATCTCATTTCATATTTCGTTGCCAGATGTGCTAACAAACTACACATTACAACATTTCTTCTGCACACCTAAACACCGTTGAGTTGAGCCCCTCGTTCCATTGCCAAATGCACTACAGCTGCCGTTTTTACAGCTACACGTGGTCTATTGGTGATCTTCCCTGCGCCGGCGTTGCGTTTCTTGGTTGGCGTTTTGCTAGTGGCCCCTTTTAGCGCTGGGATTACATTTTCCTGTTACAGCCGTTTACTGCAGGTGACTAGTGTTACAGCCGTTTTTGCATCGGTGGTGGCCGTCGTGGCGCGGGCATTACGTTTTCCTAATGCTACCGCCGGCTACGCGTGGGCGCTGCTGTTACCTGCGCGTTGCTTGGGGCTGCCGTTACATAATCAGAAATCGGAAACTTACGTTTCTCTGCAGTGACGTAAATATTCCTTTCGGTTATGCCCTCACTTTGAGCGGATAATATGCAGGTCTGCCTCATAATGTGCAGGTTTGGCTGGAAATAGTGGAGGCCGAAAGAGGAAAAGGGCCAGTCTCCAAGTTTCAGAATTGTATAATAAAATTAGCTAAATTTGTTCTTATCCATATTTTTTATGAATTGAATATAAATCATGCATAATGTTTGTAACCCTCTAAGCAATACAATATTGCCAAGAATACTAATTAAAAGCTGAAATGCTTAATACTTGTATGAGAAGACAATTTCAGTTTTCTCTTACCCAATATAAAAATCATCTACAAAAGATCCTGTATCACACACCATCATTTTGGTTTTGCTAACATTGACTTCCATCCCCTTAATACAAAAACCATCTAAAATTTGAAGTATAAACTTTAATTAAACTTCAATTTTTGCTATAAGAACTACATTGTTAGCAAAGATTAAAATATTTACAACATCATTCCCAATTTTAATAGAATCCAATGCATCAGAGGACATCATGGTCCTCATTCGCTAATCAAGATGCCAAATAAAGTGAGCAAAAGTGGATATTCTTGCTTCAATCAAATATTGCTCTTTAAAATATATTTTTGCTGTCTTATTATTTAAGAATATAATTTAGACTGAACTATACAGCTCATGAATAACAAATAAAAGTTCTCCAACAATATTAATATCCTACAACCGCATCCATAATTTATATGGAATAACAGAGTCACGCAGAGACGAACGCTTGGCTAACTGCTCCTGCAATTCCAAAACAAAAATAAAACCCACCAACGATCAGACATGGGGTGCCAAGAAAAATTTAACTACTGGCATTTCAGTTCCAAAAGACAAACCCAATAATAACATGCACAGCAGCGAGTACTGAAACAATCACTTGGCAATGAAGAGGTTACCTTGAAGAAATGCAGAGAGTACACAAACATGCAGATCAGTAGACCCAGAAAGCAAAAGGGAAGGATTTCGGAAACTACTGAAAACTGATTACCATGCTCAAGTGTTTAAACACTGGGACAGCAGAAGTTGAAGTGCTCCGGAATGGCTTCAGTGGGAAGCTAAGAGGAATGAGAGATTGGGTGAGGAGTCTGGTCTGTCTGTTGCCTATTCAGATATGCCGTAACAAGTTAGCATTTGATTTATCCGATTATGGACGGCCCTACAAATTTCTTCACAGCCGAAGTTACTGTGACAGCATTTTTCTTGCGGGGGGTTTGTTAAACTTTCGTATATTTTTTTATGCAGTTCTAGGAAAGTGGATTAAAATCAAGGTTCGTATCATCGATGGGCAAACAGACCAGCGGAGGAAAAATTTGAATTAAACTAAGAAAGGCAGCAGCAAAATAGACAAAGCATGGCATACCAAGTTTGAAAAATTTCTGCATTGTTTAATTAAACATCCATGCTGGCAGAAATTTCTGCTATTTTCGGTGGCAGTTTCTCACACGTTTATTTGAGCGCTATTTTTATTTTATTTTCTTATTGTAAGTTACGTATGGGTTATCTCTGAGGCATTGAAGAAAGTTCCAATCATTCTTTTATATTCCTCTTCTTTTCTAGTTTTCCTCTCCCATTCTCTCTATGGCTATATCTTCGATCGTAATTTGTAAAACAAAATGTCCTCTTTAAGGATCCTTGTTGAGTAGGTCTTCACTTGGTATCTTAGGTTTAAGGTTGCAGCATTGATCTGAGTTAAATTATATTTTGATTATATAAAGTTTCATTTTTAAAAAAAATTTAGAAGGTTGCAGCTATGATATTCATAAGGTTTTAAATTTAAAAATTTTGTTATCATGCTTATATGCTTATCTTGTTTTCTTCTTCAATTGATAAAGTACATGTTTAATTTAGTATTTCTAAGTTTTAAATTATTAAAATTTAAATATCAAATTACCATATTTTGTTTGTCATACTTGAATATTATATTTAAATTAAATATTCATGCTATTAATAGTTTCCATATTTTTCCTAAAATCTAATTTCTTAATTACTAAAATAACTATAATTTGCTTTAATGTTGTGACTATTCTCGATTGCCATAGACATAGATGGGATCCTATAGTTGCCAATTTGGTTGATTTGTTCAAAAGGTTACCAAGAACACTTTGTGATTTTCTTAATATTATATCTATGATTCTTAATGAAACTAATAAGTTGATGTTTAATGTAGTTCACTGGCGACAAAGAGGTGGTTCAAGTAGTTATCTTATTGACTACCAAAGATTAGCACTACTCAGTTAAAACATACAATTTATGGTTAAATTCAATAAAGATTCAATGCTTTGGGAGGTCAAAGAAAATAAAAATGTTAAACACCACTTAGTTAATACACACTATTTGCCGTGGAAGGTCAAAGAAAATAAAAATGTTAAACACATATGTTCAATGAATATATAAATAGGTTTCCTAGAGACTCTTCGCCGTCTGTGGGAATCGAACCCACGACCACGTGGTTAAAAGCCACGCGCTCTACCGGCTGAGCTAAGACGGCGTTGCGCTCCTTCTCTTATAGGAATTAATATGCAAACTTTCATATGAGATGTAAACCAGAAACCAAAAAGGGTATGAAGGCATTGCATAGAGGACTGAGATTCTCGAGGTTTAGAAAGCAAATTATTTGCGTACATTTATTAATGTCCAAAGTTCCAGTAGTGCCACTATTTTTTACAGGGATAAATTGTTAAGACTGAAGTTTAAGTTTTGAATTTGTTGACACTCCCTATACTAAGATAATTCCATAAGGTGGACATACGGGAATTTTCGATTTATGGTACACCAGCATTTTAAATATGTGGGCTAAGTTGGCCGTATATGGCTTCCTCTTGGTGCTCAGGAGCCTATGCACTGGAAGATACAAAATTTAGCCACTAAATCGGTCAAATGTGGCCTGTGGATGGTGAACCTGCAATTTGCAAGACATTATTCTTACCGTTGTACTTACAGAAAATGAAGACAATTGGAATGCAAAGCTCTGTTCTGCAAAACTGAAAACTGAAACATTAACAGGATACAGTTCTGCAGAGTCTTGCTCTTTTTGCAGTGAAAAGAAGCAACGGTGAACATTCTGCAAACATGTTTCAGCATAGCCCAGCCATAATAATGCTATAAGCCACCGACTTATACTTCAGTACCTCACTGATCAAAAATTCGATGGACTGGTGTAATCCCAAATGCCAAATTTGAAGCCAATAAATTAACAAACTATGTAATCCGTTGTTCGGGCATATAAAAACTTGGCGAAAAAAATGTTACACAACATTCGAAAGTCGAAACCGGATAGTTTCATTGTAAGAAGCAGAAATTCTCATAAGATTGATACTTAAACAGAAGGCCGAGTTGGAGTGATTTGAATTTCAATTAACTACTCCCTTCTAGATTGTATCCATGGACATTATAACATGCATAGATAGAATGACTGAACATTAACGCCGTATTAGTCGCACGTTGGTCAATTATGCTTGAAATTATTATCTCTGTCCATTTCATTCACGATTCTCTTCTGTTGAAAAAGTCAGATTGCTTGTACCGTTTGCCAGACAAACAACGGTCCTTCTTCCTCTCCGTACTCCGTAGAACAAATATAATGAGAACGCTTCGTTACCAAAACTCCCCTCTCATAGACGCAATCGATCCATTCAATTCTATTGAAACTGCATAGTACCATGTTCTTGTAGATACACCAAATGAAACTCAATGTAACAATCATGTTCTTGTAGATACACCAAATGAAACTCAATGTAACAACCATGTTCTTGTAGATACACCAAATGAAACTCAATGTAACAACATTGGGCTCACGTTGTATGATACTTCAGGAATTTCTTTGGATCCAGGAAGATCCAGGGACTCCACCTATGATCAATGAATGCATCCCACTCCATTCAAAAGGGAACAAACATCACCCTAGAATATTTGGAAGTTACAATCACACTTCTAAGAGGAACATTTACAACTCTGATGGGACCAATGCAAATAAAAAGTACTAAAGACATTATTAGTGAGTGATGATAATGTTTCCTGGTGAGGGAAATAGGGTGGAGCCCCATTGTTCCTTGGATCCACCAAATTGATAAGGTTTACTGAACACTCCTACAGTATCACTTGAAGACAACTCCTTGTGTTTCATGGTCCCCAAACAATGGGAAGGAAGTAGGGGAACCATCAACCCTAAGATCTTGCTTACAATTCTTCCTTGCATAGAAGAATGATGACCTTAGAGTGCAACCTAGATGAGCTTCAAATGTATTGTACACTTCTTGTATGGGTTCAACTACCATCAAATCCAATGAATGCACCTTTATGAATAACTTTAGGTTTGAAGAATGGTACCAACCTTGAAACCTAATACATCTCTCCGACCAATGCTTTACATGACATGTAAAAGGTATCTAGTGGAGCTATATAACTGTCCCTACACAATCATGAGAAACATAAGGTTGACCTAAAGAGATCCCTCAAGTTCACTTTTTATAGGGTCTAGGAGACATATCCTCATACACAATTTCATGCCCATGCAAGAGATGTACTTCTCTTTTACAATCTAGTTGAAGCCATCTAAATGACAACTTAGTGCCCATCAACAATGAGGTGTTAGCTTAGTGGTATGGGTCTTGGCCTAGTAACTTCAAGTCATAGGTTTGATTTTACCATGTAGCACTAAGTTATAAACTTCAATAAATCTTGGGTTGTACCTATGTTTCACTTATTTGGGGTTCTAGTACCCCCCTTAGATAACATAGTGCCTATCAATGATGATTTTTTTTCTAATTGATCTGAAGACTTGCCATGATTTTTTTAACCATGGTGATGTACCTATGATACCTTTTCTTGAAGAGTGTATATTACAAACACTAGATATCCATTTCCAAGTATATTGAGTATGCATACTCAAAGAGTGGCTAGAAAATAAGAAGTCAAAAATATATTACAAATTCTAGATATTCATTTCCAAGTATATCCAGTAACAAAATATTTTTCAAAAAAATATAAGAAAACCAATCTTTGCTTCTAAAAAAAACATTGAGAAGAAACATTGATCCGTTAATATACCTAATAAAACTTATAAAGTGGGATTTCAGCCCGAGAACGATAAATACAAGGTACCATTATTGCACCAAACATCGGTTATACAAGGCACTTATACAATACACATTATGATAACCGTGCTGGCTGAGAACATGTTATTCATATTTGTTAGGGTCAAAAAAAATCACGTACGCGGAAAGGCTGAATCAGAACATATTTGTTTAAGCTTGTTCTGGAAAGGCTATATTCAAAGTTGTTGGAGCATTAGGATTTAGGTACAGGCCACATGATCGTTTGAAAACAGAGCTTCCCAATCTGCTTTCTGGCTCTCTCTTTTGCATGGTCTTTTTCAAAGTAAACAACCAAGTTTCCATTTCTGTGCTTTAATAAGAGAAATTTATCAAATCTCAACGATTCCATTTAATTGGTCTCCTCTTCTGCGTCTGCACAATTTAGTCCTGAGCCGTAGGAATCAATCAATTTTGTTGACAGCATGATATAATAAACCAATTTCATACAAAGCGTGTAGCCGTCTTAGCTCAGCTGGTAGAGCGCGTGGCTTTTAACCACGTGGTCGTGGGTTCGATTCCCACAGACGGCGAAGATAGTTTTATCGTTATGGGAGATATCCGATACAGCTTTTCGCATCCAGATCTTCACTTGAGCTTAAAGTCATTCGTTGAAAAATGTAGGATAACCGTTATAAAATGTGAAAGCTATCACGAGGTGAAGTACCTTCTCTTTTGACTAATTGACAGGGTGATGTTCTCTCAATTGACTCTGACTGAGATTGAAAGCTGGCTGCGGTGTCAAGCAGATCTGTTAAACTTCATGGTTTGTGAATGAGAAAATCTTGAAAAAATTTTATGCATAAATTCGGATTTCCAGGAAATGACCATCTTCTTAAACTTGGCCTTACTAAGGAGACAGATCTAAACTCTGAAGTTGGTCCACCTGATTCCCAATTAAGCTGAAAGATTGCATGTGGAGTTGCTGAAACCGGGGTTTGCAGATCGATGACTGACTTCAAATTAAGCATCTGATGAGAAGGAAAGGAAGTGCCACACATACGTCCATGGCAGTCTTTCACAGGGAGAGAAATCAGAAATAGTAAATTTTGTATATGGATGCATTCTTTCAGGATGTTGCCGGAGATGATAAATTCCAATACTGGACTCGAGAGAGACTCTTCCTAAGCCCGCTGAAGCTAAAGCCGGCGTTGGCATTAGAATTCATCACGGAGACTGAATTACACAGGTAAATAACATATCCATGACAAGGACTTTCCGTTCATGAATTCAAAGAGATGCTTTCCAAGTAAGAGTAAAACTTATCGTCCCGGTAACTAGTCAATTAGTCTGACATAATTTTGGAGCACCTAGTCTAGTTGCAGATTATACATCAGGTGCCCTCGTACCTCAGCCCTTCGAAGGCATGGCTTGAACGGATGTTCGATTGGATGGAAGGACACTACTTTACCTATTCACTTTTTTAGGAGGTTGATTCAAAACGTTTGATACAATTTTCTTACCGTGTTGGTACTAGGTTTTGAATTCACTAGCATGTACTTGCAATGGTACTAGGTTTTGAATTCACTAGCATGTACTTGCAAGGGCATGATAACTGTAGTTAATTTTAAATACCAAGATTTGAATCTATTAAAGTATAATCAAGGAAGGAATGCAATTTTATTAAGCTAGATTATGTTAAAATAGAATTTAATGGAATTTTATGATTTCTTATCTCTATAAACTAGGATTGGGTAATTATTTTAGTCATCTTATCCATACCTTGCTCAATAATGGTAATGCTCAAGTTGCTACAAATTTTAGATTGAGTTGCTCTTTTTATTATTGCTGTAAACTTCTTTTATATATCTACATTATGATCTACAAAGGAATATAATTAAAGGAATCCAATTGATGATCAAGGTACATAGTTGCTTAACATGCACTTTACAGATTCTTTTTTTATGGTTGAAAACTTTTTGCAACATACCAATACTCTATTAGCTAGAGTAGAGGATTATTGCATGGCTCTTGTATCAATTGGCAAAACTCTATATTTATTGTAATGGAAATATCAATGAGTAGGTTATTCTCAAGACTTGGAAAATCTTTTAAAAATATTTTGTCTTTAAAATTTTAAGAATACCTTTTTTATTCGAGCCAAATTTTACTATTTTGTGGAATTATGTGGTTGATAAAATTGAAAAGAAGCTTGATAAATGGAAAAAGAAAAAAAAAGCTCACCCTTACTAACAAAGTTTTAATTATTAAACATATGCTTCAATCAACTCATGTTTATTAGTTCAGTTGTTGGGCTCTTTCCAAAACTTCTTATGATAAAATGATTGTATTATCTGTCGATTTCTTTAGCCTCCTAAGCAACATAGAAAAGGATTTTCTAGAGTTGCTTGGGATATTTGCACTAATAGCAACAAAAATAGATGACTTGACCTTATAATTGTTATAAGTATGGTATTTCTCTTGCAATAAAATGGATTGCAAAGTGCATTAATAAAGATAATGTTTAGATGCTTTTTAAAAAACATAGACTTATGCAAGGAAAACCTAAGAATGATAATAGTTGGTCTTCTAATAACTTTCTTTATGATCTTCTTTTTCCTTAAGTCATTTTTATTCTTAGTTCTTTAGTTCTTAAATAAATTTGGAAGACATAGTATAAGCTTAGTAATTACTAGAATCACAATCACATTATAGTTTCACAAGATATGATGAGTGGTGGGTATCCCCTACACCAAACTATACAACTTGATCGAATTCCGTAGATGGGACTAGTTTGGCATCTAGATCATTAAGTATCGATCGTAGTTTGTTGTCTTCCCACTTGGACTAATGGTAGCTTTATCATGTATAATTTAGTCCAAAGTAAGGGATATGATGGTTGATGTTGTTTCGGCTTTATGCTACTCCTAATGATAATAGAGAAATCAATTATTTAATATCATTAACAATGGAAAATAAAGTCTAAACTAGCCTATGGACGATGAGTGTCCATTCCTAGCTTATCATACATGTCTTTAACCCACGTTTCCACTACTTGCTTTACCAATTGCTATGCTATTAGGCGAACCAAGCAATAATGCTACTAGTATTACCAAGCAAATACATGTTTACACTTGCAACCGGTCATGCTCATTTCATTAATTAATTAACGTGCATGGAAATGTAAATATTAACTAAGTACATGAAACATAAATATTAACTAAGTACATGTAAAGTAAAATTGCATGGAAAGTAAATTTAATCTAACTCAAAGTGTTGCAATGAATAAGAATCAATCTTAATCTTATTGTCTTTCATGGAATGTGTCCAAGTACATTTTCACTAGAATAAAACATTGTACAACTGACTCATATCCACACTGCAGGCACTCACTAACTATTCTCTAAGACTACGGAATAACATTGCAAGGGTTCAAGTACTCTATTGACAAAAGAATGTCAAATACATGGCAAGAGCATGCATATTTATAGGAAAAAACACACACTGTGTTGATGCATATGCGTCAACATGTCAACACTTGTGTCACTGGGATCACATCAACATGTACCCATCAACGCAACTACGATATCGCATCTATGACATCGTAGATGCGATGTAGCAACCAACTGAGATGCATTGTCGTATATGATATCTTAGCCAAATAATGCTCCATCATACTCCCACAACTAAGTAAAAGCTCATCCTTGAGTTAACAGGATAGGATTATGCTTTCTTTACAAAAAATTAGGAAAGTATGGGATTATTGAGTGACGCTAACTACTGAATGACTCTAAGTGCCACATTACAAATTTTTATTTGAGTGAATGCATTATAAAATGACAAAATGACAAAATGACTAGACAAACATTGAAGATTACAAAATTTGTAGAGGTCTTCAAAGATCCGCTGAAGGTGATTCTTCTTACTACTACTAGCAGTGGCAGACTTCCAACCTTGAATGTTATGTCGATGCTTCTTCTTTTTTTATGTAGAGCATTCTTGAAGAATGGACTAAAATTTCTTCTCATCATCCTATGGATTGAGCAATTATGTGATGTTTGAGCCGTTATCCTGTATGTGCTACTATTTGTCCATGGGCATATCCTTCATTATCCCTCTCTTGGCTTTGTTTTCGTGCTTGGTAAAAGACCTTCTCTCTTAGGCCATTTTTTTAGCATCACCTATAGTCACCAAAGGATCAACATTAGTTTTGGTAAATTTTCCTTAATAATTAACCCTTTTTGAATCCCTTAGTTTGCATTTAAGCACAAGGTGATGATAGTGTACTATGCCCAAGGCTATAGGGTAACTAAAATCATCAAGTTGTTCACATTATTCTGATCAATTACTATTAGTTACCATGATGTTTAAAAATAGGATGTCAGAAAAAATTTCAAAGCAAACATCCCTAGCCCCCACGACTAAGAGAGTAACTCTAGAAGTGCACAAGTTTTTGAATAATGAAAACCAAAGGTCTAATTCAAAAGAAGGCTAAGAAATTTTGAATTTGAAGGAGATTTGAATAGAAAAATAGGAAAAATTAATTAAAATAGATGAGAAGTAGTCCTTGATGGGACGCGATCGCAACCCGTCGCCTTGTCTATAAATAAGAGGCGACTTTCCCTTGTAAGATCATTTAGATCTAGACCCTTAGCTAAACTCTGGCAGCTTTACCATTCCAGAGATAGAATAATTTCCATGTGCCCGCAATAGGAGTCTCAAAGTGAACAAATATTTATTCGAGCAATTTGTACCTGAGCACACATTTGTGTACAAAAATAAAGACAAACTTTTTGATAAACCTTGCAGTGCATGGACTAAGCTAATTAGGATTTAATTAATGTTAAATTCTTTCTTAGATAATTAATCTCTCTCAACCCTCAACTCCTAGTTAAGCGCATTCAATACGACCGCTTCAAGCATGTGTGCTACGCTTGGTAATCCAGTAACGAATAGCGTTTGGTAATCCCAGTAGTGTTGCACTTGTTCAGGGTGTGTACAGAAAGTGGGAACAGATACTGATGCTAGGACGATTAAAGCTTAGTTGGTAAAAGTTAGTTACTTAGTCTCTTCACCCTTTCCTCTCTTAGCATAGATGATAAAAAGATAAAAGTTATAAAAATCATATACCTCAGACTTACTTAACCATACAACNTTCACATCGTTGGGAGCTAAAATGAACCCTTAGGGTTAATCAAGAGAAAAATAACATAACGATAAATAGCACACCAAACAAGACTAAAATGTCTTCTTCTCCACACAAAAGCACTTCACCGCCTAGGACCAACACTAGCGACAGTCAGCGGCACCATGCACATAACCAAAATCCATCAGTTCCTCAACAATTCAGTGTGGTATATGTTCATCACGATGAATATATACCTAACTTTACCTTTTTATCCCATCAAGACGAACAACTGTGTTGGAGAGACTTGGAGGGTAACATAGTGTTGCCTCCAGACAGAGCTGCCCCAACATGCTCCTTCGTGCCCTTGCACGAATAGGCATGTCACAATTATACGTTGAGTACATTGCATGCGATTACAACGTAAGGGACTACCATTCCACAGAAGTGCAACGTCAATGGGACTCGCAGAAAGAGAGTTATCACACATCGTTGAAGGGAAAAGGACCCCATAATGCTTCGCCCATCATAAGCGAAATTAAGGGTGGTGAACCTATTTCAATAGGTTCTCCACAAAACGATGTTCCCCCTCCTAACAATAGTGAGGAGGTGGTGTATCAAAACTGTCACTCTATGATACACAACCCTGGTTGTGATCCCCATGAACACCAAGTGTTCAATGAGGGAACACAAACACAAGATAAGGGCAAGCATTCTGATCGTCATCACAATCAAGGTCGAGATCACCGAAGAAAAGGTAGGAAACATTGTCATGGTGATGGTTCTCCTTCCTCTTCCCCTTCATCATCACATTCACCCTCTCCTTCAACATCAGGATGCAGTCATAAGGAACCTCATCGTGAGGATAAGGGTAGGAAAAATGAGAAACCTCGATGAGAGAGTCGAGCGCGAGGACGAGAGCATTCTAGGGAATCACGACATGGAAGAAGGAAAAGTAGGGAACCGCGTAGGCATCACAGACGCCCTGAGAGAAATGACCATGAAAAACCCCTACTCGCAACCCAAAGCATGTTAGACATTACAGAGGTCGTTAGAATACCTACAAGGCACCAAAAAGATAGCTGGATCAAGAGACTAGACATGAATAATATCCCACGATTTGAGGGGGATACAACGCTGATCCACAGAACCACTTACAAGAATTTCACGATGCCTGTGCCTTGCAGAACATTGAGAACGAGTGGAAAAAATTAAATTTGTTCCCAAGGACATTCATAAAAGAAGCAAAAAGCTGGTATCGGTCCTTAGAGCCGGAATCCTTTCGAAGATGCAGTACGATGCTAGAACTGTTTAACGATAAATATCAGACGTACTCCCGAGTATCCAACTTGCGAAAGCAGATCCAAGGATGGAAGTAGGGTAGTCATGAACCCTTGGATGCTACCATGGGCTGATATTATGCATTGCTACATCATTGCCCGGGCCATGGTTACGCACAACAGGATCAACTACGCCATCTCGTAGATGGGCTAAGACATGAAACCAGGAGATCCCTTGGGACATATGCCCAAGGGAGGTTATGTGAACTTAGGTCCCATGAGGTTCATAGATTGTTGGAGCAAGTAGCTAAGGAAGAAGGAGAGCTACGTAAGAGAGAAAGCACAGAAGAATACAATCGTGATCCTTCCCTACGAAAAAGGGGAGTGAGATTTTGTGAGGAGGAGGATGAGTCACCACTCGAAGAGTTGGTGAGTAGGAAAACCTTTCCACTTCAAAAATTAACAACAGAAGTTTCAGCTAAGGTAGATCAGATGTGGGACTCCTTAGATAGTAGATTTAAAACCATTTTAAAAATTCTAGAGGAGTCTAAGGAGCGAAGTAGTGACCATGATAAGAAAAAGAAGAGGGATTTGGACTATGCATGTAACAAAGGTAAGGGTAAAATGACTATCATTGAAGAGGTTGTGGATTCGGATACAGACAATGATGGTGGATGTGAAATATGCCAATATGACCATCCTAAGGAATGTTTCTTGATAATCTCACATTTGCAAGAGTTTGAAATGTATGCACTCAACCCAAGACTTAACAAATGGAAAGCACCCCGTCGGTTACCTTATCCCCAAGGTAACCCAAGGCAGTTCCACCAACCATTAACATATTATCCAAGTGGAACTCCGCCATAACCTATGGAGCAACACCAGTAGTGGCAATACCCACAGTCATGGGGGATGCTACCACCAAGGCAACAATACCCTTACTAGAAACTGGATCCATATGGCTATTACGTGCAACAGCCAATCTCTCCAAGTGACTCTGTTGGTCACGTGACCCCACAACGTGACTACCAAGCTCGGGAGTACTATAGGACTCCTTCTCCTAGGAGAGACATACCACATGCATACCATCCTCTAAATCCACCCACGACTCTTACACCGATAGCTCCACTACCACCTGCTCCAGCGATGCAAGGGGAACTCCCCACTCAACCGTAGCAACACAATGCTACGAGAGCTATAAACCTTCAACCTGCTACTGGTTTTGACAACCATACAAGAAGAAGACCTTTCTTCAGAATCAACAGTCCAAACAAGCTCTCACAACCACAAGCGGTTGAGCCTCCGAACGTTCCTCCATCAAATAAGGCCTCGGAGCTCCCTTCAAACCAACAACAGAGCTCAACGCATACGATTATGTTAACACATACCGTCATTGACTGGATCAAGGTGGGCCACCTTCCCAGGAAATTCTCTGATCTTGGAAGTCCCCTAATCTACCTCCAAGTCACTGGGAATGAATCACGTAAAGCTCTTCTTGACTCAGGTTTCAAAGTCAACTTGATATCGCAAGAAATGTATAAAGCCTGTAACCTGCCTCCACTAAATAAGAACAATATTCTCTTAGAGCTAGTTGACTAGTCCATCACTATTCCCTTGGGATTGGTGGAGGACATCGTTACCACTATGTGTGGTTGGTCATACCCAGCTGATTTCCTAGTGATACAAGTCAACAATGACAAGGGGGACTTCCTAATAATAATGAGAAGCGCATGGCTAAGTACCGTGAATGCATGCCTAGGAATCTACAATCTTTCCTTGGAAATATCTAAGGAAAACACTTATGGAAAGATCGAGAAGAAGAAGGTTCCATGCATCACATACAATGATACAGAGGGTGATAGCGTACAGGAGCGTTCAACATCTCCTGCATGCAACCGGTGTGCCCAGGAAGTTAACATACAAAAGTGCTTGTATGTAGCAATTACACAACAAGAGAACACCCAATGGTTGACAACTAATTAAGAGAGAAACCCACCAAAAGCATAGATGCACTGGAGCAAGAGTGTCGCCAACTTCCAACCCTTCATCTGAAACCACCAATCGAGGGAAGTTGGAAACTCTTAGAAAATCCAAATGAGTACTCCGATAGGAGAATACTAGTCTGTGTGCAACCGACCAACCCTTATCATGAACCTAGAACGATCTATGCACATAGCACATTTGAGAGAGGACGATCTCGCTCACTATTTCAGATCTCTCCCTTCCAATTCAGTCATGGGGGAGATGGCCATCTATGCTGATCGTTTGCAGCCCTCAGTTTCCTTTTAAGTTTTTATTTTACACATTTTTTCTTTACACATTTTTGTTTTACAAATTTATTTAACTTTTCTTATTTTTGTTTTATAACATCATTTATACCTTTTTCATTTCTTTGTGTGTTTGATTATTTTTTTTGATTCGCCACCTAATAAGTGCTTTCGATAGTGGTATGAACTGTATTCCATTGATTGCTAATGTTTGGTTTTTACCTTTAAGTTATGATGTTGATACTAAGGTATGGTTCTTTTGATATAGCAGGAAATGAGTCCACTTCATCCATACATCCATAAAATTCTATGGTCTCTCTTGGCTTGGAACTATATAGTCCCTTTCTCAATAATAAGAACTATCAACGAACTAGTGACTGGGCATTTCTCAAACTAAGGAAGGACTCAACGATTGAAAAGGGTGTGACTTCAAGGGGATTTGATGCACTTGTGCTGGCCATTCTCTTGGGTGCTTGGATGTTTTCTTCTTGAGTTTTCTTACCATTCCGATTTTGCTGCATTATCAGGAAGCTAAGCAAATAAAAATAATAAGTCTTTGCATGGTGTGGTTCTTACACAAAAACACAAAAAAAAATTGTGAGAATTCAAAGCACACCCCTTAGACCAAATAATCATTTGGGCTACAAGCACTAGTTATGGAACTAAAATAAACATGTTTCCTCTAACTAAGGCCCTTCTCCCTTCCCACTTTCTCCTCTTTCATTTCATTGGAATGGTGGTGGCTCTTTGGTAAAGGAATTCTTGTTACTTCAAGTGGATGGATGGGCCAAATATATTAATGCGAAGTCACTAAATGTGGTTTGTTTGAGGCCGGATTTGGAATGGGATCTACTAAGTCACATTAACCATTAATACACAAGGGGCTGTACACCACCTTGTTCTTGAGATTCCATTCCATTCTCTTCTTTCCACTCTTCTTTTCGCATTTATCACCTCATTGCTGGTTGTATCAGTAGTCCATATTTTGGTGGATGCATTGTTTTCTTTTTGGTAAACTCTTGTGGTTAAGACTTTAACTCTTGTCTCCAAATGACATTCCTAGAGCCTACGAACTCTTTGAATGTGGGATTGTCAGGGCATTAAGGGCATGAGCCTACTTTGGGGAGGATCCACTGGCATTCTTATTTGGTGCATCCATTAATTTCTTTCCCTTAAAAATTTCCGCAATCACCATTTATTTTGTTTTATTCATCTCCATCTTTGACATCCATGTTATCGACATTGCCATTGTTCCTTTTTCTCCATCTTTCTTATTCCTTATCTTTTTCCATTCTATCATTACCGGAGGTTCGCTCTCAGTCATGGGCGTCCTGGTCCAATCTTTTTTGAATTTCTTGTTAACCCCTACACCTTGAGTAGTCACTAGTATTATATCTCCAGTTCCGTATTAGCCAAGACACAACTCAGCCAATGGACCTTACACCAAAGCAAGGTATCAATTGCATTATGATTCATTTACCCTTGCTAATATGAGACTATGTTGTGTGTGCAGATGGCAATCATACACCAATGGATGGGATTTGGAGGAAACACTTGGAATGGACTGGTGCTAAAGCAATTAAGCAAGGAACAAGATTGATGGCTCGCTTATGGATGGACAACGAAAGACACAATCTTGGCATTGGCAGTAGCAGACTTCTTCTTTTCTCTCTCTCTTCTCTCTTCTCTCTCAGCTGCCAAATAAGGCTAGATGTCAATTATGTATAGTGTTCACTCTTATTGTCGGAACACTAAATTTTGTCATGTTTTGTAATGATGATCCATTCACATGTCACCCCATCTACCATTAGTTTCATTCAAGTCAATAATCCCATACCTTCCCAATATTTTGTAAGGAACTCGAGGACGAGTTTTCATTTAGTCATGGGGATATGATGGGACACGATATTGCAGGGGCTATGATATCGCGTATGCAATTTCACGTCGGCCCCTGCGATATCGCGTACGCGATATCGCAGCCCATCACCTTGTCTATAAATAAGAGGTGGATTTCCCTTGTAAGATCATCTAGATCTAGACCCTTAGCTAAAATCTGGCAGTTTTACCATTCCAGAGATAGAATAATTTCCATGTGCCGGCAGCAAGGGTCTCAAAGTGAACGGATCTTTATTCGAGCAATTTGTACCTAAGCACACATTTGTGTATGAAAATAAAGACGAACTTTCTGATAAACCTTGTAGTGCATGGACTAAGCTACTTAGGATTTAATTAATATTAAATGCTTTCTTAGATAATTAATCTCTATCAACCCTCAACTCCTAGTTAAGCGCATTCAGTATGACCGCTTCGAGCATGTGTGCTATGCTTGATAACCCAGTAACGAATAGTGTTTGGTAATCCTAGTAGCGTTGCACTCATTCAGGGTGTGTACGACAAGTGGGAACAGATACTGATGCTAGGACGATTAAAGCTTAGTTGGTGAAAGTTAGTTACTTAGTCTCTTCACCCTTTCCTCTCTTAGCATACAAGATAAAAAGATAAAAGTTATAAAAATCATATACCTCAGACTTACTTAACCATACAACTGTGACAATACAAGTAAGTCTAGGAAGACAACAATTGATTAATCTTAAGTGTTCCATAAGGCGTGTTAGCACTTAGTCCTTGGAGTTCGACCGGATCGTGCGTGAGAAGCTTGTATTCGTATGGTTAAGTGTAGGGGTACCTCGCCACTCATCAGTCCCAAAATCATGCATAAATTCAGAGAAACTATCAATGATGTTTTAGAAGATGTGAAGGAGTTCAAAGCCATGATCAACAAAAGTTATGCAAGTGGATCCTTCCAAAAGTAGGCTCTTGCCATAATGCCCTTGTATAACCATTTCTAGAGATGTCCCTAGGCACCTTAGAAGTTAAATGTAGATCATGTCTTTGTTCCAAATAACACACAACTACCTTGTTTGTAATTATGCACTACACTAAACAAAATCAAAAAGGCTCATAATTGCATGTAGCAATGAGGTGGAGAATGCGATGAGAAGGGATTGCAAAGATTAGGATGCAAGGTGCTTTATCATGTCCTCAATAGGTTCTTGTGTCAAATGTGATTAAAATGATCTGCATACCTATCCATCCAAGTTTCAGACCAAGTTCATACCACTAACTGTGATCTTGCATTGACGTGTTCCTTCCTACTTATCATCATGAGTCCACAACCACCACAAAGAACAATCATCACTCCAAAAAAAAAGGAAAGAGGAGAAGGAAGGAAGGGCCTTAGTTAGAGGGAAGCCTTCACGCATGGGTAACATGTCTTTCCAACCCCATAACTAGTTCTTGTAGCTCATTATTGTGTCTAAGCAGTGTGCTTTGAATTTTTGTTATTGTTTTTTTTTTTTTTGGATTTTATGAAATGGGAACCACACCATGCAAAGACATAGCTTCCTATTTATTGGTTGATGAAGGAGTGATGATATGTTCCAAGAGGATTCATAAACCACACAAAGGAAGTCAAGAAGAGAACCCAAGTCCCCTTGAGGTCACACCCTTTACCATTCCCACTTGGTCTTTTCCTCTTTCTTCAAGGTACCATGATCATTAATTAATCTTAATTTCATGAAAGAAGAACCAAATTTTTTTCATGAGAAAAGACCTTTTTATTTAGAGAACAGGAGGGATGGATGAGGTGGTCTCATTACTTCACACAATTACTTACCCAATCATCTTGATAGCATAGCACAAAAACCCAACACACAGCATTGACTTCTACATCATCACTAGTAATATTATCAACGGAAACATGAAGAAAATGACTCAAGAAAAGAGAAAATTATAAAGAAAAGAAAAGAAAAATATCAAGAAATGAAAAACATATTAAGAATTAGAAAATGGTGAAAGAAATGAAAAAATGATAAAAAATTGTAAAACAAAAAATTGAAATGCACTTATTAGTTTTTGCATCAAGATGGGGCATCTCCCCCACGACTATTCTTTTGGGTGAGCATTTGGAAAATGGACCACACACCTTGACTATACACCATAGTTTTTCCATATATCATCTTTGTTGATTTAATCATTCACATGGTAGCACACCTAACATTGATGATAATCTTGTTTCGATTAGGAGACATATCTTCAACTAGACTTGAAGGTATTTCCTTTTCAAAGGGTCTAGATGTGTTTCCTTCTTCTTCTTGATTTTCTATCTTAATTATTGAGTCTCCCTATTTAATATCTTTTGTTGGTGTATAGTTAGAGTGTAAGATGTCTACATCTAAGTTCTTTGTTTGATCCATTTCCTTAAGTCTAAAAATAATACATGGATTGTTTGCTTCCATGCATATTTTTAATAGTTTTGTGCTCTTATTTTCGAGCCATTGGGTATATTCTATTTTAGTGGCTACTAAGTAGGCTTGTTTTCACTCACACACTTGGTCCTTAACTTTTTTGTGGATTGGTATAGGCGTTGTGTTGATATTTTGAACTTCCAGCCCACAATTGCACCCTTTATTATTAATAGTGATGCATGGTGTTTTTTGTCTGTCCATATTCATACAATCATCATTTCCATCCTATGCTGGAGTGATGATGGTTGTTGGCTTTTGTGTATGATGAGGAGGCATTGTTTTTATGAGAAAGGGTGTTGCACCATATTGGCCTTGTGTAGGTTTTGATGCCCCAATAGGTCTACGAGTTTTGTGCTTGAGTGAGGAAACTGTCCTAAAGAGAAAGGACATTTCTAAGGTTGAGCAACGAGTACCCCCTATGCCCAACCATATGAATTACAAGCATTCATGCAGGATCTAATCGAATTCTATGGATGTTCACAGCACAAGTGACATTCTTTCATTGATTTTGTGGTGTCAAACCTTTCTATGTTGTTGGCGATGACATATGGTGAAGAGAGAAGTATGAGAATATTGAGGATATGATGGAGGATGAGAGGTGTGAGGTGGTGATCCCACAAAAGATGTCGTGGGTTGATGATATTTGAGAGAGTGGTAGTAGTGATTTGAGGTAGAGGAAGTCGAACTAGTTGGAGAAACAAGTTGTTGAACATAATATCCATACAAGTCTAGTTGGTAGTAAAGGTAGTGCCGGTTTGATGATGGCCTCCCCCACGACTATGGGTTTTGCCACTACAATTGATAGTAATTTTGAAGCTGATAAGAAGTTCCACTAGGATAGTACCATTGGTTGTAGGACTATCAATAATTACGTCATGAGTAAGGTAATTTCCTAGGCATTTTCTTTTGTATGAACTTGGGATTCAAAGCAAAAGCCTAATACTCATGTGGATGTAACATGACTGGGCAATAGCCCTTTGGATGGTCATATAAGTAGATATCACATCCATCATCCTCTTCTATGGTTAAGTCTATAGCCTCTTTTTATACAACCATTTTCCCTATTTTCTAATAAGTGTTTCTACCTATTTCTTGGTTCTTTTTCATTCTTCTTGTTTTGATCACTTAATTCATTTTTTGTTACTCTCTTCTCTATGGTTTTTACGTACATTGTAACTATGTCATTCATCAACTCCCACATCTTATCTATCCTTATTTCAAGCTCATTGATAGACTTTTGTATTAGCAAGGATCATTGTGAAATCACCTCATTAACAGCTGCCTCTTTTTCCTCATCATAGATATGGATCCTCTTCTTTAAAAAATTTGGATCCTAGTTATATTCTTGTACATTCTCTCATTTACGTAGCTCTCCTTCTTCTTTTGCCACCTACTCAATTAGCCTTTGTATCTGATGACTTTCAATTTGTATAATCGACCTTGGGCATAAATCCCAAGGGTCTCTCTTGTTTCATTATGAAGCCCATTCATGATATGGAAAAGTTGCTCTTTTTGAGAGAAATCATGGCCTAGACATCTATGTAGTAGAGAATAGTATCTATCCAAGGCGACATCTAAGGATTCATGTTTTTCTTACTTCCATCCTTGGATTTGTTTTCTTAGGTTGGACACTCTTGCATAGGTATGGTATTTTTCATTCAAGAGTTCCAGCATTGTGGACCATCGATGGATTGAATCTAGTTCTAATGATATACCAACTTTCAACTTCGTCTACTAGTGTCCTAGGAAAGAGCTTAAGCTTTTACCACTTACATTCAATATTTTGTAAGGTGTAGGCATCTTGAAACGCTTGTAAATGATGTTGTGGATTAGAATTATAGCCTCCCCTAAATTTAGGAATGTTGTCCATATTAAGATGTTTAATGTAGCTATCCCTTTAATGCCTTTGGGGTATTTGAACTACCTCCAAAATATGTGTCAAGCCCCTAGTAGCCAACAAGGGTTCATTTGCATTAGACATGTCCTGGTGATAATCTATATTTCTATTTATTTGATTATGATAATCTTGTATATGCTCATGTTAATGTCTTTGATTTTACCCTTGGGTTCAATTTCTATCTTTATCTTGACCCCATAGTTGAGCTCTATCCTTATACCTATGTTCATCTTTTTTAGAACTAGACATTGAAGAGGAAGAGGAAGATGAGGAACTAGGAGAATCACCATCGCTCCTATATCTCCCCCATGGTCCCTTGATCTATCTTTTTTAGGTTTGGAGGAGGTCCTAAGCCTTGAGGCCCTCCTCATTATAGGACTTACTCCATCTCCTCTAGGATTGTCTATACCAGGTGAACATAGTCCTTGCATGTAGTAAAGATGGAAATGAGCATATGAAATCCCTCCCTAAGGTTGTTCACTCCAATTTTATTGAGTATAGAACCTATGATTTTATCATGTGTGACTTTAAATATTAAAATTCTCTAAAAGATAAATTATTAATACCTTCACAATGATCGTGTATAATATAATTAATCTAGATAACTAGCACCATCCTTGGCAATGGCACCAATGATGAGTGATGAGTACCCCCTACGTCCAACCATACGAATTACAAGATTCATGGACAACTCGATTGAATTCTATGGATGGGACTAGTTTGGCATTTAGATTGTTAATTATTGACCACAGTTCGCTATCTTCCCACTTGGACTATTGGTAGCTTTATCATGTATGGTTTAGTCCAAAGTGAGACATATGATGGTTGATGTTGTTTCAACTTTATGCTACTCCTAACGATAATAGAAAAATCAATTATTTAATCTAATTAACAATAGAAAGTATTGTCTAAACTAGACTACGAGTGATAAGTATCCATTCCTAACTTACTGCACACGTCTTAAACCCACATATCCACTATTGAGATTACCAAGCGCTACACTACTAGGCAACCTAAGCAATAACGTTGCTAGGATTACCAAGAAAATATATGTTTACACTTGAAACTGGTCATGCTCATTTTGCAAATTAATTAATGTGCATGGAAATGTAAATATTAACTAAGTACATGAATAAGACACCATACAACTAACTCAGATCCACACTACAAGCACTCATTGACTATTGTCTAAGACTACTGATGAGCGACGAGGTACCCCTACACTCAACCATACGAATACAAGCATGTACGTGCGATTCGTTTGAACTCCATGGATGAACTAGTTGTGGCACCTAGATGGTTATATGTTGATCACAATTTGCTATCTTCCCACTTGGACTAGTATTTGCTTTGTCATGTATGGTTTAGTCTAGGGTGAGATGTATGATGTGATCCCCACTACTATGATACTCCTAAGGACAATAAGAGATAACTTAATTAAGCTAATGGGCAATAGGAAATAAGATCTAAGCTAGCCTAAGTGTGATGAGCATCTGTCCTTAATCATCTGTATGCATCTTGAACTTTGTGTACTACTTCTGGGATTACCAAGCGCACATCACTCAAAGCACTACTTGATACGCTACTGGGTTACCATGTAGTTACACTTAAATGTTTGTGATTAAGGCATACTCATTCCACGTTAATAATAGAAATAGTAAATGACCATAAAAGAAATATTAACTAAGAAAATAGCAATAAACAACCAACAATTGAAATAATTAAAAGCTAAGTGAATGCTACAATGATGGAGTAATCTTGATCTTTATTACCGATCATGTGCATGTCCAAGTATGTCATACTCAAACAAAGGTTCAATACAATTACAAGCATCACACTGTGGGCATGCACTTGGAAAGAACACTAAAATTGACTATAAGAATTGAAAACTAAAAACTGACTCAAGACTCCCCCCTCTCCCCACCCCCAAAAAAGCTTCTTTTATCATGCACCTCAATGTTGTATTTATAGGATAACACAGGAACAACGATATCAGATATTCGACATCGTTTTCAAGCCTGCAATATCATGTACTCAATATTACATACCTAATATCATATACCCAATATAAAGGCCTAGCAAACCATGACTCATCATACCCCCATGACTGAATAAAAACTTTTCCTTGAGTTAATCAAAATGAGGAACAAGTTCATTCAATTACAAATAGTGGATAGGTATGGGATTATTGATTAACCATGGACTATTTCATGTTGCAGTGTGGAAAAAAAAATTTGGACACCAACACAAAATACAAAACTTGTGGAATTCATGTGATTCCCGGTGGTGATGGCTCCTCCATGGGCACCTTTCCTTTGTCCTACGCTCCAAGATTCTAAAATTGATACCTTTGAAGAAGCACCTGAAGTTTCTCCTCTTCTGTTTGAGGATCATGAGATGTCCATGCAGATGTTCTAATGTTTGATGGAGCTAGCACTTCCCATGGCCACAGCAGCTATAGGAACATTTGATTGGCCTTGACATACCATGCCACAAATAATCATCATTCCTCTTCATTGGCTTTGGCTTTGTCTTTCAGTTCTTGGTCATCTGTAAGTTGTCGAGCCAAATTTGCTACTACATATTTTTGACTTTTGTAGCTAGCCTTTACCACCTCCAATTCAGAGTTTGCAACCTCTAATCTCTACAATGTTTTCTTATGTTCAACAAACTTAGCTTCATATCTTGTGTAAGTGGTCCCTACTTGCTTCTTGAGCTCATTCCTCGGGCTTCCTGCTGTCAGCATGGCTAAGTTGGCATATCACAGATTTGCCAACTCCATATATTCTTTGAGATCTTGAATCTGTAGGTCATGGCTTTTTAAGTCTGCTTGATGGGCAAGGGCATAAGTATCCAAAATGGCCCATCAATGAGTGCTTTGAGCACTAAGGGAGTTGATATGTTCCTTGGCCATTCAAAGTTCTTTCTCAATGATTTCCTTGTGCATGCCCACCTGGTCACAAAAGTGCTCCTTTAATCTTTCATGCTTTTTAGCCTTATTTTTCCACATGCTTATTTCAATAGCTATCTTCTGTCAAATGATGCATACCTCCTCCATTGAGAGGATTTTTGTTTTCTCTAGCTAAGTGACTTATATCTTGGTTGACTCTTATTTATTATTCTCTCATTTGCTAAAGGCTTTCCTCAAGAACATTTTTCTATTTTACAATGGTAGTCAATCAAAGGTTCTCAGTAGCAAGTTGTTTATTCTCCTCTTGTAAGAAATTAAGGGCTTTGTCATGCTTTTGCTTCTTCTACTGATGCATCCCAATTAGCCTTCTCTTTTTCCATTACCATCCTTTTATTCTTCATTAATAATTCATTCAGTTGCTTTGTTCTAAAGGATTCTAACTAATTGGCTGCAACAAACTAGGATGGATCCCACCTTTTAGCTTGTAGGGCGACAAACTTTTCTTAAAGTCTCTGCAACTCAGATTCTACATGTTTAGCTCTAACCTCAACCATGATCAGCTTCACTTTATTGGTGATGAGGTTTGACTATATTGCAATGACATTATTGAAAATGTCAAATAGAGAAGTCATTACTTACCTTATCTGCAGTAAACGATCAAGAACATCCTCATGCACAATGGGAGTCATCGAGGGACCAATTAGGAATTAAGCATCTCTTACTCCAAGTAGATCTATTGGTGGCACAACAGGAATGTTAAAATATTCTTTGATATGGTCTGTGACCACCTCTGCTACTTGAACTGCATCCTGGTGTTTCATGACCACCACTGTGGCACCTTCACCAGTTTCTAATTGCACTTGGAATGATGTAGAATTTCCAAAGATTTGTTATGACCAGTGTGATTCCCCTCCTCCTGATTGAATTGAGACTTCACCCCTTATAGGATCAATTAATATGGTTGACTATACAACATCATCAATCACCTTGAAGAGATTGGCCTCATGTCTGCTCCCACAATTGACTATCTTAGCGATGGCCCTAAGATGGCTCATTGACGGTTAGTAATCTTGCTATGGTAGTAGCAGTTGCTGGTCTTGCTAGCCTATGGGCTATGTGCTAGGCCCTACTATTTGAGGTGTAGCGGGCCCAACCATCTATTCTTGTTCAAGCTTCAACATCTCACCAACATCTTTTCTTGGTGTTGGTGGCTTGAGTAACTCAGCATATGAAGCATTCTAAGCTTTTCTGAGGACATCATTAGTGTACCCCAGAATTCCAGCATGTTGCATAGCTTCCTGATTAGACATGGAAAGGGTATTGCAAACTTTCCTGTCTTCCATTCTTCAAACTGCCTTAATATTTCTATTAAATATAAATGAGGCAAATTGGCATCAACCTTGCCCATCAAAATTGCTCTTCGTCTTGCCACATAAGTAGAAATTCTGTTTAAACCTTTTGTTGGGAAAATATGATAGGTGTCAATTTTAAAGTAAATCCTCTCTTCAAGGGTTAATTCTCCATATGTCTTATCTTCTTTTCCATACACCCTTTTTTACCATACTTTCCTTGCATCTACATCAAAGCAAGTGGACAAGTGAGCAACTTTGGGTCCTCTATTTGGAAGATTCAAAACTTCCATGATGGCCTTTGTGGAGAAATCTACTAAAATTCCACCAATATTAATGGTGGTGCGCTCTTATTTATTGTGCTAAAACTGATATGTTTCACCCAAATACCACTCTCCACTCTCCATGAGGATGGACCATAGTGGAGATCCCTTAGGTAGGCCCAAAATTAAGTTCCACAATCATGGTAGAGGATGTGGATTTTTCCTAAATGGCTTGAACACATTCTGGGGACAACATGAGGTGTTGTCCTTGTTATGGCGCCCTAACCTATCCACCTTCTACTTGGCCAAATTATGCAATGACAAGAGTTTCCTGATGAATGCTGAATGATTGTGCCTCTTGCTCTATATGTTCTGCATGAGGTCCTTGGCCTCTGCCTCCTCTTAGGCATTTAGTTGCACCTTGAGAAGGTCCTCCCTATTTTCCTCTTTTCGGGACCATTTGTAATCACACAAGGATCGATTATTAGGAAGGTTATTTAAAGAAATTCAGTTATCTTATACCTTACTCATTACCTTTAATAAATGTTTAATTCTTTGCTTAGTGTGATTCTAGAGTTAGAAATTTGTCAAAGAAGTTTCCCTAAAAGTTTAATGTCGGATCTAGTCTATTTAGGTGACACATATAATAACTTAGATGACTTAGGTGAAGGGAGAAAATTAGTTTGGCATGAATTTCTAATAGTACTTACCCCTATGATATCCTTTGGGTGATAGCAAATTTCAAAAAAATTATGCGCAAGTTCTACAATAACCCTCCCCCATGACTCAGTTGAACACTTTGGGTTTAATTAGGTTCAATCAAAAAAGAAACTGAAGTGTCGAAGAGTGAAATATTAGAAGTTGAATTTATACTCGCAAAGCTCTAAAAATTGTGGAAAAAAAATTTGAACAACTCCCCTTGGGTCAATTATTGAAAATGACATGTGTAGTGTGTGGGGGTCCCCTATATGCACTCGATATCATGTATGCCATAGCACGTACCCGATATCACATCGAACCCGATATTGCATCCCAACCAAGATAGGATACTTAGTAGAATTGATGATTGTTCGAGTTTTTAGGGCCAAAACTGAAGGATTTGAGGTAGATTCAAAAGGTCTAGGATAATGGCAAGTGGGAATTGAGGCACCAAAAGTGTAATGAAGTGAAGTCATATAATGAAGTTCTTTGAAAAGGATGAGGAAAAAGGACATGTAATGGTTCTAAGGAACATTCAATTAAAATGATGACAAAGAAAAGAATAGATTTGGCAATAGAGTACTCGGAGGGTATAAAATGATGTGGTGGTTTGCAACAAGTACAAATCACAAAATTCACACAAGCGGGTCCTCCCCAAAGCAAGTTCCAACCTATAATACCCTTGCATAACCACACCTTAAAATGTCCATAGACACTAGAAGGGTTAAATGCAACCCACACCTATGTAAAAAAACACACACATGTTAAGTACCATCACTATGAGGTATGAATTCTATGCCACACAAGACACAAGTTAGAAGTACTTGGACCATGAGATGAGACAAATTGTAGAAGGGATTGCAAAGATCAAGATGTGAGGTAACTTACCCTGGGCACAATGAATCCTATGTGTTATGAATGATTAAAGTACCATTAGCCTTTCTATCCAAGATTAAAACCAAGTCCATACCTCTGATCAATGACATCACATTGTTTCATCCCAATGATAGACAACCATAAGAGCATCATGACAGGAAGGTGTACAATCACTTGGCATTTTGTGCAAGGGAGGAGTGATTTGAATTTTTTTAGCATGTTTTTCTTGTGCTTTTCTTTTCTACTTCACTTATTTCTTTTTTTCTTTGCTTTCTTCTTCTTTTCTTTTTCTTCTTCTAGCTGCTTTTGCACTTGGTCTTTCCCAAAGGTGATCCAAAGAAGCCACCAACCTTTAGGCATGGGTGCATGTCTTTCTCATGGGACCCCCCATAATAGCATTGAGTTCCTTTATTGAGTGCCTTTATTACAACTCTTACTCCCATTGTTCGTTAGATCTACAGGGATCTTAGTACAATCAATCTACATGATAGCACATACAGATGTCGCCAAAGAGAGTCCATAAGTCCCCTTGATGTCACACCCTTGCCATTGCCTCTTAGTCTATCACTCTTTGCTCTGAGCATAATTAATACAAAGTTACTTTAAGTTTTGATGATAATAAGAATATCATCATACCCAAAGCAAGAAACTCTTATTAATAGAATGGGTGGGTGGATGTTGTGGGCTTATTGTGCAAATAATTAGTCACTTGTGACTTAATAACATAGAACAATGCCTCAACTAACTAGTTACATGAGTATTTTATTCACAGATGAGATTACCTACAAAAATATAAAATGACAAATTGGAAAATGAGAAATTAGAAAACAAAAAATTGTAAAACCAAAGAAAAGAAAAAACATTTAATAATTCTACTTGTTAGAATGGGGGGTATCCCCCATGACTAAACCTTTCATCATGGCGAGAATTAATAAATGAAAAGTTAGGATCCATGCATGTTGGAAATATTGGGGTCCGGTCTTATCCAAACCACTAGGGGTCTTTTGGTGTAGTGGTAGGAATATACCCAAATTGGGGTTCACACACTTGATTAAAGTAGGCATAGTGGGGCAAATTATAAGATGTGGTCATGTGATAAGAATCTAACCCACTATGGCACCCGTGACCATAAGACAATATGTAAGGATTAATATGTCTCCTCAAGTTGTTATATTCATTGGGCTGCATGGTTGTTGGAGTATTAATTGGTGGCCTAGATAAAGTAACAGGAGGTGTTAGGTTTGAAGAGGAAGGTGCATCACTGTGTTGGGATTGTGTTGAGTTGGAGGATACAGTGGTTTCGGAATCATGCTATCTCTTTCTACAGCCATGCCTAAAGAAAGGACGCTTTCGACATTGTGGAGGACTCCCACTGTAGTTGACAATAGCAACACAAGTAATGTTCGTTGGTTGGGGTTGTGGTGCAAAACCTTCCAATACAACTAGTGGTAGTGTAAAAGGAGGTGAAGGATGAGAATATTGAGAGTAAGGAGGAGTGTAAGGAACATGAGGTGGTGATCTCGCAGGAGAGGACATGGGTTGATGATACTCAAAAGAGTGATAACAACAAGGTGAAGTGGAGGAAGTTGATCTAGTTAGAGAAATAGGGTGTTGAAAATAATAAGCACTTGATTTTGGGTGATATGAAGGGTGTGGCTAGTTTGGCAATGGCCTCCCCTATGACTAGGGGTTTTGCCACTACGGTTGATCACAATACTGAGGCCGATAAGAATTTTCCCACAGATAGTATGATGAGTTGTGGAATTGCCCATAAAGTTGTGGGACAGGGATGTGCCCAACCAAGTACTTTTGTACAAAATCTGGATGTAACATTCTTCCCCAAAGCTCATGTAGATGTGATAAGATTGGGCATTGGCCTTTTGGGTGATCATACAAGCAAACATCACATGATACTTATGATTTGAAATTGAGCCCCTATCCTCATTTTCTTCAGCCCTGCTTTCTGATTGTCGAATGGTGTTTTGTCTTGTTTCTAGGTTTGGTATCCTCTATTTGTTTTGGTTGTCAAAGTTATCTTGCATGGGTCTCCCTCTAATAATGTCTACATATTCTCCACATTTTTCATGTACCCACTCCATCATCTTGTTGCCTCAATTTCATTTAGTGATTTTAGTATCGACAAAGTTAGGGATGGTTTCACCTCCTCGAGGTGAGTTTATTTCTCCTCTTCATAATTATGGACCCCTGTTATTTCAAGAGTTTGGTCCTGTTGAGATTTTTTAACATACTCCCATTTGGCTATTTCTCCTTCTTCTTTTACAACCTACTTAATAAGCTATTGGAATTGATGGGTTCGTAGTTCATATAGTTGACATGGGGCATACATCCTTGGGGTCTCCCTTATTTCATTATGAAGCCCATCCATGATGTGATACATTAGCCTTTCCTTGGACAACCCATGGCCTGGGCATTTATTTAACAAAGAGTAACATCTTTCTAAGGTCATGTCCAAGGGTTCATGTTGCCCTTGTTTCCACTCTGGATTTGTCTCCTCAAGGCTGACACTCTTACATAGGTTTGATATTTTTTATTGAAGAGGTTTACCATTGTAGGCCAATGACAAATTGAATTCAGTTTTTAAAACCTATACCACACTTTAGCTTGGCCAACGAGTATCATAGGGAAGAGCTTAAGCCTTTTCCACCCATTCTCAATGTTGTTCCATATGTAGGCATCATAGAAGGCTTGAAAATGATGTTGCAGATCTAAATCATAGCCTTCTGAGAACTTACAAAGGTTGTTTAAATCAAGCCTGGGTAGATGACTTTCCTTGTGATGCTTGCGGGATATTTGAATGACCTTTGTTATATGCATTAGGCTCTTAGTGGCCAACAGGGGTTCATCATCACTAAATAGGTTGTGAATTCATGAGTTGGGACAATGTTGTCTATGTTCATGTTGGCATTCCTAATTTTTCCCATGGGTTTGATTTTTATTTCTATGCTTACCCCTTAAGGAGTAGTCATCTGTGTCACAACCCGACATTGAAAGAGTAGAGGAAGAGAGGGAACTGGAAGAATCGTCATGACTTTTGTAAGTTTCCCAATCATCCCCTGATCTACTCTTGCTACCCATTAAGAAGGTCATAGGCCTTACAACCCCCTTGTTCTAGGGGATGTCCCATCTTCACTAGAGTTTTCTGAGTTGGATGACAAAAGTTCTTGAGTATCATTGGGGTGTCTATGAACATGTGAAACTCCTACATAAGATTGAGTACTCCAAACTTCTTCTTCATCATAAATTTCGTTGGTTCTCTAATGAATTTCCTGGCTAGATGTTGTGTTATTGCTGCCTTGTGAAAGAGACATTATTGTGAATTGTGTGTGACTTAATTGAATTTAATTTCTTTGTTTGAAAAATATATCATTAATACACTGTTATAGTGATCTTGTATAATATAACTAATTTAGATAACTAGCACCATCCCTAGCAACAACGCCAATGATGAGCAGCAAGGCATCCCTAAGCTCAACCATACAAATACGAGCATGTATGCACAATTTGGTTGAACTCCACGGATAGACTAGTTGTGGCACCTAGATGATTATATGTTGATCGTAGTTCACTGTGTCCCACTTGTACTAATATTTTCTTTGTCACATATGGTTTGGTCTAGAGTGAGGTGTATGATGTGATCCCTACTACTATGCTACTCCTAAGGACAATAAGAGATAACTTAATTAAGCTAATGGGTAATAAGAAATAAGATCTAAGCTAGCCTAAGTGCAATGAGCATTTGTCCCTAATCATCCGTATGCATCTCGAACTTCATGTACTACTTCTGGGATTACCAAGTGCACATCACTCAAAGCACTACTCGATACGCTATTGGGTTACCACGTAGTTACACTTAAATATTTATGATTAAGGTGTACTCATTCCGCATTAACAATAGGAATAGTAAATGACCATAAAAGAAATATTAACTAAGAAAATAATAATAAATAATCAACAATTAAAATAATTAAAAGCTAAGTGAATGCTGCAATGATTGAGTAATCTCAATATTTATTGCCAATTGTGTGCATGTGTAAGTACATCACACTCGAATAAAGGTTCTATACAATTACAAGCATCACACTGCAGGCATGCACTTGGAAAGAACACTAAAACTGACTATAAGAACTAAAAACTAAAAAATGACTCAAGACTCCCCCCCCCCCCCCCCCCCCCCCCCNCTCAATGCTGTATTTATAGGATAACACAGAAATAGCGATATCAGATATCCGACATCGTATCCAAGCCTACGATATTGCATACCCAACATCAGGGCCTAGCAGACTATGACTCATTAACTACAAAATAAAACTACAAGGGTTCAACTACTCTATTGACAAAATAATGTCAAATACATAGTAGGAGCATGTGTATTTATAGGTGAAAACACACAAATATCGCTTATAAATACCCATTGATGTAGCTACGATATCGCATCTACAACATCACAGATGTGATGTAGCAACCAACTGAACACACCATCAAGGTTGTTGCAATGCAGATGCGATGCAACATCTACGATATCTCAACCAACTAAAGCTTCATCAATATGTCTTAAGCAAATTAGCCCACAATGGCTTTCTTCTAATGAAGAAGCTTGGGCTACTATTTCATCTGGATTATGTACCACTTGGAGAAAATTTGGTATCACTGTAGTTTTTTGTCTTTGTATGCATGATAGATGGATTACATAAAATGAAACTTTTTGTCTCTGTGGTTTTAATAGAAAGAGGAAAAAGAATTTTGAAAAATTAATTTCCAAACTTTGAGAATTTATTTAAAGTTGAAAACATTTTTCATCAAGCTTTTTCAAAAAAAAATTTGAAAGAATGACAAATCTATTATTAATTTTAATTCCAAAGTTACAAGATTATTACAAAAAATGACTTTATTCATAACAAATTTAATAAGGCCTAGAAAATGCAATTATTTTTGCACTATTGGATGAGGAAAATGAAAGAAATTTGGAAAGCTTATACTTTTTCTACAATTTGTATTTTTTAATGGTGTCTTATTCATCAATGTCTTCTTATTAACACTCATCTTAAATATATGAGAATTATTTCTCCATAATGTCCTCTTTGTGGAAGTGTAGATTCTTTCTTTTTTCCTTTTTTTTTGAGTGTCTTATTGCTTAGCACACTTGGAAAAGGACATCCAAAATTTGTAATAACTTTCAATTAGCTTTTGCTTTGGAGTGAAGATGATGATGCTAATTTTGCTTGATGAAATATGACATGAATGATAGAGGCATTGGAGTCATCATTCTCCATCACAAACTGCTTCTCCATACTTACTACAGTGCGACCATGGAATATGAGCAGTTCATTCCTCTGCAACTCAAGTAGCAATGGTAATGGCATGTGCATTTGCATGTGTGTCTCCTCTAGTTTGATTGCTAAAGATAGGCAACTAACTTGTACCAGTCTCAACCACCACTAATTATTGCTCTTGTTCTTGTTTCTCTTGTTCTTACTGCTGCTCTTGGCCTCTTACTACAACCTCAATGGGTGCATACTTAGAAAATGGGCCAAGTAAGTGATGCTTATCACCATAGTTTATGCACCCAATCCATGTTTTTGACTAATGTCCACCATCCATGCTACTGCTTAGTTCTGCTCTTGAACATTAATAATGTAGTCACTGTTGCATCAATGAAGTAATTTTTGGTGATCAACTTGCTTTTCCTACTTCATTTCTTTGCATGTAGAAGTGTCTTCAACTACTTATTTTCTACTCTATTTGGAAGCTTTGATTCTCAGTTAGTTCTAATAGTAAGAGCATAACTATGAACTTTCTTCAAGAGTTAAATAGCACTTCTCAAAGATGTGACTTTTCAGCTACAACTTCAAACAAAAAAGCTCCTATTGAAAGCTAAATAATTAATTTATTTTCTACAATATGGTTTTTTTTGTTTTGAATGCTTAAGGATGGGAACCTTTTTCTTTATATTGCAATTTGTTCATTATTTCTAATTAATATGTTCCTTTGTCTTTAAAGAAGGTTTTCTCCTTCTCTTTACAAGAAACCCTTTAGTAAGAAGTGAAAACTCATGAGGGTGCTTTTGAATAAGGGTAAGATCTTATCCTTTTCCTACCTTGGTTGAGAGGTTTTTTAGGATTAGTTGTAAGGTTGAAAGGCATCCCTAAAATAGTTGGGCTTTTTCTTTAGACTCTCTCTTTGATGATTAGATGTACCTTGATTTTTTTATATTATTGTTCATTTTTTGGAGATTCAACACCCTGGCCCCCAACTAAATATATTTACAATATATATTTTTGACAAAGGGAAACTTTGACATTTTCTAAAATTATCATAAGATTAAAATATGTGAATAATATAGGATAAATTTTTTGGAAAGTATTATTTAGCATTATATTATTGGCCTTGTGGAGGTTTATGAATAAAAAGATAATTTAGCCTTACAAGAATGAGGGGGTGTTGGAATCCCAAAAAATTAAAACATAGGTACACTCTAAGATTTATAGAAGTTTATAACTAGATTCTACCTAGTGAAATTGAACCTATGACCTGGTGTTACTAGGTTAAGACTTGTACCACAAGCCTTACAAAAATGAAACTTCTAATGCATTACGCATAAAATATAATTTAGAGTTATGATATGATTAGTAGAGAGCCTAATTTGATTGATAGAATTTGTTTATACATAATATATGATGAAAAGTTTAGAAATTATTATTTAGCATTATAATAATGAGGTGTTACCTTATTAGTAAGGTTCTTGGCCCAGCAACCCTAGGTCATATGTTTGATTCTACTGGGCAACATTAAGTTATAAGTAAAAATTTTGGTTTTAGTTTCATTAGAGGGTTGTGTATCAAATAAATTATTACTAGATTATGTTTAGTATTTGGCCTCTTGGCCAAAATAATGTACTTTTCCATTTCTATGAATAACTTACATTAATCTTTTATGTGGATTGAATGAACAACTAATAGTTAACTTGTGTAACCTTATACTTAAGAGTATTTGATTTAATAATTCATCTCTAGGTTGGTAACAATTAAGTAACCTTTTTGATCTAGAAACCTCTTACCTAACAAGATAATGAGTTAACCACTTGAGTCACTTATCATAAGTGAAGATGCATATAATTATCTAATTTAAGGTCTAACAACCCCTATGTTGGCTATAACAGGTGATGAGGTGAAGATATTCTAAAAGATGTGCTACCATTCTCTTGCTTTGATACAAATATTGGTATTAAGCCATAACTCTTAACTCTTTTTTGCTATTTTAAGTTCAAGCATAGATGTTGAAAAGTGATGTAAATATTATTAGGGTTGGGATCTTTCTTTATACTAACAACTAATTTTTTTACCTATTTTTTCAAACTATTAATTATAAGATTGTATATCTTAGTAGATAGTCCTAAAATTGGAAAGCTTTCTCTTTACATATTCTTTTTTAATGTTTTATACTCAGTGTAGCATGCAACATATTCTAAATTTTCGTTGCTCATTATTAATATTTTGAAGGCTTCAACACCACCCCACTTACCACCCCAACCCCAAATTTTAAAGCAATTTTTAAAGTATTTTTTGGCCTCCCTACTAAGGCATAGCAATGTTAGCTTTATGATTCAATTTTTTATTTGAAAACTCTAAGTTATGATTCAATTCAAGTGCATGATGCTAAGTTATAATGTTTTACTTAAGTTCTATGGAAGTTTCATCTTGGCTATATGCCTTGAAGGTATATATAGTTATCTAGTTCTAGTTTTGACAACCTCTTAAGAAAGTGTCTGTGAGTTATTGCTATGATGCTAAAATTTCTGCTTCTTCTATTGATGCAAATATTTCTATTGCTTCTTAGAATGCAGAATTTCAAGTTGGCAAGAAGAAATTTATGATACCTTCTTATAGTAATATTGTTACAAATAAGATACTTAATTTTATTCATCCTAATGATGTATGAGAGTCATTGGTTGCTAATCTTACATCATGATGTGCATTCATTCAAATTTAGGGTTACCTCTTGATGAGATGCGACATGCACTGAGCCGCGATATCGCGGCCGCCGCGATATCGTGTCTTCCCCTGCGATATAGCGTACGCGATATCGCGGTCCACCGCCATATCTATAAATAACAGGTGGCACTCCCTTCATTTTCCAATCCTAGATAGAAGTAGTGAAGCTCTGGCAGATTGATCACTCCAGAGTTAGAATTTTTCCCATGTGCTCGCAGTAGGAGTCCTAGAGTGAACGGCTCTTTATTCGAGCAGCTTGTAACCTGAACCCAAGTTGTGTACGGAAATAAAGATGAACTTGATTGGATAAACCTTGCAGTACATGGTTTTATTGTTGTTTATTTACTGCTTTCCTACTGCGCGCAAGTACGACTTGATTACGAGCGTCTACAGATGTGTACGGCTAGTCAAGGAATCGGCTGCTTGTTGCAACGCATGAGTACGACTTGATTACGAGCATTGGCTGCTTGGTAACCCAGTAGCGTATTCCAGGATTCAGCGCTTGGTAATCCCAGTGGTAGTCCAATGTGTATGGCTAGTCAAGGAATCGGCTACTCATTGCTAGGCTAGAAC
>MNCI01021779.1:102221-163718 GCA_015680685.1 Gnetum montanum
GACGATTAGCGTTTGGTAAGCCACAGTTGCATAGTTCAGGGTGTGTCCAGTAAGTGGGAACGGATGCTGACGCTAGTTAATTTAGACTTAGGACATTAGTTAGAGTTAGTTAGTTTTTCACCCTTTTCCCTAATAGCTTAGAAGATAAACCTGAAAATACCAAAAAAATCACATACCTCAGACTTGCTTAACCATACACCGTGACACTTACAAGCAAGCCTGGGAAGACAACGAACGATTAACCCCAAGTGTTTCTTGTGGTGTTAAGGCATTTAGTCTGCGGAGTTCGACCGGATCGCGCGTGCACGCTCGTATTCGTATGGTTGAGTGTAGGGGTACCTCACCACTCATCACCTCTCATGTAATCAAAGTTTTGAGTTTTACTTTGTAGTTAAATGATGTTATACAAAATATTAACATTCGATTCATTTATGCCATGTACTATTTTTTTCCTTTTTGCTTGTTAAGCTAGATAACGCTTCAATGATGCCTTAGATATAAAGTCATTTATACATAGGCATGCAAGTTAATTATTCATAAGTGGTTAGACTCTTGATTTGGAAGCTTCAAGTTATAGGTTTGATTCTAGTAGGCAATGTTGATTTATAAAGTTTTAATTGGACTATATATCTTGCAATGTACCTATATTTCAATTATTTTAGGTTCCAAAAGGTATTGATTAGTTTAGACAAATAGTTGATAAAGCAAATCTATTTTATCTTATAAGAAAAATGTTAACTCAAAGATGAAAACTAATATTAATAATATGGTAAAAATGCTAAACATAAAGTTAAGCAGTGAAGTAAAAATAACGCACCAACTTTGTACTCATAGATGCTAGGTTCAAAGCCCAGTATCAACACCCTCTTTGCACTTGCTATGAAGTTGCTAACCTAAAGGTATTTCTTATGCAAACTTCTTTTCCTAAAATAGAAAAAAAAAAAAAAAAACTACCAACTTTGTGAGGACCTAGCTAAAAGGTTTAGTCTAACTGGAAAAAAAAAAATACTCATAATTTTTTTTATTGTCTGAACGAAGCCACCAATGCATTGTGGTTTGTTTATGACTTCATGCTAAAAAGTGTGAGCTATGAAACTGGAAATATGATACGTTGAAAAGAATTTTTTAAGGTAATGAGGTATGAAAATACAAAGTTTTGGGTATGCGTGTGTATATATATATATTTAAATGCCCCAAATATAACCCAAAGCAGTTACTAATCGATCATGTAATCCCCCTGTATATTCAAATTTGGCTCTGTAGCCAGCCCAAGCGCCGTTTTGACGTATAAAGTTGTTTGTGGAACTGCCTGAAACAAATGCTATTCAAATCCAAAGTGCCGCAAGCTCTTCATATCAGAGCTTGGCAAACAGCAACTGTGCTGGCTGTAACTCGTAAGTTCTAACCCCTAACTATCAACTCCATGAATTAGCGCATTTCTTGGGGACATCTTTTTCACGTTAACCAACAATCTCCTTCCTTGCTTTGAAGCACCTAAGACATTGCTGAAATTTTTCTGTTTATGGTATATAACGATCAGATTTTGGTTCGCAAACTTTGCATCAAAAATTCCGGAAGGTCTGGGTTTTGCCCAGAAGCTTGTCTATTTGGAAGCTTTTCAAGGGGAAAGTACCTTGTGAAATAGCTGGAAAAAAGAAGCATGAATGAAGACGCTGATTATTATTTTTAAACACCAGGTTTGATAAAAGGTACACATAATCTACAAGTTCTTCGAACACCCAGTTGCAGGAAATAACGAGAAACTTGGCCTGGATCAAGAATTCTGAACGGAAGTTACAGTCTCCTACATTGAATTGTCATCTGGGAGGCCCTTGTGTAATTCAAGAGCGCATTCATGGCGCAGCCGTCCCTTACAGGTGCAGAGATAAATTCTGCGATGAAGCAAATTTTGGAATTATACAATAAATTCCCAAATGTAAGTTATATTTATGTGAGCATTTCGTCAAAAACGTGTTTACCTAGTTAGTTTAAACTGTAAAGAATTTCATCAATCGCTGCAAATAGAGGTCAAGGGTTTCTGTGGATTATTCACCATAAATGTGACTGTGAAATTAAGATGTTAGTTTTTTATATTTTTTAAAATTAATTGGATTGATAAGAAAGATATCATGGTTGCCCGCAGAGAATGACAGAAAAGGTGATGGAGGAGAATCTCAAAGATGTGCGTTTAGAGTGTCGGGCAGCTGCAATCAACGCATTGCTCAGAAAGGTGAGTTTTATTATTCTTATTGCAAGACTTGCATAGGAATATAAAAAGCAGGTGATCAATCTGTGTGAATTTATGCAAATCTAGATTGTTAATATGTTAAATTTATTGAGTCTCGATTTGATAAGTCTGTTGACAGAATGAAATTAAAGTCCTCAAACAAGGAGATATCTATATCTACGAACGGGCTGAGAAGCTGCCTCTTCAGTGAGTTTACCCTATCGATGCTTTGTAAAAGTTTTTAGATAGATTTTCTGGGAGCTTGTTTAAGCTTTTCTCCAGCTTTCTCTGAAAGCAAGATAGTGTGTATTTCATTTTAGAGTGAAAAGTACCGTAGAAGTTTATAGATTTTTCACATAATTTTGAGATTGTTGTCTGTTGAATCAGAACATTTTGTTTTGTCATGTAGGCTTCGAAACATGAGCCGGGAGGATATGCTACTGTATGAAGCTATCAAAAGTTCTGGAAACAAAGGTATTTCTCAGTATCATGTTTCTTCGTGGAACTCTTAATTAGTTTCTGTTATGATCTGTTGTAGTGATACATTGATGTGGGATGCTATTGGCTGCAATATCAACACAAAAGATGAAAGATGAACAGTGCAATGGTAAAAACATTAAGATAGCAGCAATTGTAATGATGGGCCCAAATATTTGTTTATAGTACAGTATGCTACCAATTTTTAGCGGGAATTATCAATCAATGTTAAAGCCCTAAAATGTCTTGCATGGTTCAGGCACTACTGTCCCTTTTATTGTCTTAGCTGACATTTGCAGCAAGGATTCAAACTAAGGTTGTCATTGATCTTATCTAGTTTAATACTACAGAAAATGAGAAATCTGTCTTAAACAATACTTTTATGCAAACTAGCATAAGTTAATGCAATACTTTATGTGTATGGTTCCTTAGCTTGATTCCTCTATAGTTTGCACAATTTTGTGAATCTCATTTATTTTTTGTAAATGGGGACAATAATGCTTTTTCTCCAATTGGACATTTCTTCATCCTTCAAAATTTTGTTAAATAACTGTGTTAACCAGGAAACTCTTGTATCTCCCAGTGCTTTTGAAGCTTCTATAGGAATGTTATTTGGTCTAGCAGCTTTTCCATTTTTCATCTTTGATAAGGTTGCCTTCACCTCAGAAAAGAAATTTTCATTAACCAAACCAAAATTTTGGTTCTTCTTCATGGGTGTCTTCTTTTGGATATGAAATTAAAATCCAAGATTAAGAAGTAGCAGAAAAAAAAACCAATACTTTTGCTTGGGGATTTATAATTGATGATGTTGTGACAAACCAAAGTGAAACAGGATTCATGAAATGAAGACAAGCCAGGGATGTGCTTTCTAATAGAAGAATTCCAATTCATAAAAGGAATGTCTTTTATAGATAGCAACTAAACCTGCAATATTGTATGTTGTAGGATGTTTGGTAATAAATAAACAAGAAGAGCAATGTGTGTGTTTGGCAAAGATGAGAATATTGAGAATGATGTTGGGGTAGCAGTAATATTTAATAAAAGAATTTGTCAGTTAAAAGGTTTAGTAATTTTAAAAGTGGTTTTTATTTTTTTTACTGACAATAAAACAAAAGCAGCAATGAGGAATACCCAAAAAGACGCGAAGAAATTTAGAATTGATATTGCTTCTGTTAGATGCAAATGGTGAAAGAGACGTTATGAAGCTGGCTCAGTTTGATTGGAATAGGGCTAAAATGACAATGGTGGTGGTGGTGGTGGTTGCAACATTAAATACTTCAGTCTTTGCTTTATATCTAAGATCCCAAGTACTTATGGTTGTATTCCAATTTTTTATTGTTAATAAAGATTTTTTGGCCTTTTAAAATAAAAAAATCAACTGGAGTATTTTTTAAAGATACACTTGTAGTGGACATTTTTTAAAAAAGTTTTGTTCATTAAAGTTGAATGAAATGTGTTTGTAATCTTTAACGCTTTAAGATGGTGATTTGTTTATGATATATATATTTCAAGAGGAGAAAATTGATTCTGCGTAGAACCAACTTTATTCAGGATTATGGACTAAAGATATCAAGGCAATAACTAATTTGCCTCAAGTACAGATGACTAGGTCATTGAAGAATTTGGAAAACAAGGGCTCCATTAAGAGTGTTAAAAATGTAAGTGTTTGGTTTGATTCAATGAATCTATATCATATTGATTTAAAGTCATGTATTAATCGGTTGACCTAAGATCTTGTTTTCTTTTCCTTTGGAGTTTGCACGGTGATATATTGGAACAGGAAGATGGTATTTTTTTAATTTAATGATGAAAGTCAAAAATAATTGTTTTTAAATAGCTTGGATGCTGGTTGGCAATGGAAGTATTACAGAAACAAATAAGTTTCTATAACTAGAATTTACATATGCTTTGTTAAGCTGGTTACGAGCTTGTTAGTAAAGTAGCTCTAGTTATTAGTTGTGTCTAAAACTGGCAACTCAAGTTCATTCAATGTTAGATAGAATGCACATCTGCATGTGTTACATTTGGATTTTGATGTCATTGCATTTGCGTCTCATTATATTCAGAATGCATCTAGAATCTTTTTATGAGGGAGTCAAACAATCACAGTTCTCTAGATAATGTTATATATCATGAAATCCCAGTGAAGGTTTTAGTTGCTGTCGCATTTGAGATCATAATTGTAACCTTGCTATCAACATCAGTCACTATCAAGGACTTCTAGATGGAGAGGTAAACTTACATTGTTACACGATGCCAATAAATTTTTGCTGTTTCTTGATAGCATCAAAATTTCAAACTCAAAGTTCTACTATTGGATCTGTTCAGTTTCAGCATTTTTTTCATAAGGCATCTATATCGTAGCATGCAGCCTATTGGGATTGGATCTATGACTTGAGAATGTGAGCCACATGCTTTAACCAGCGAGCCATGCACCTCGATATACTGAATCAAAAATGGCCATGGCAATTTATTGATAAGACTTCCATGTATATATTGATGTTAATTATTATTACAGTTGTTAGTAATAGTGTACTGCATGCAGAGCCTTTCAGTATAGTCTGTGCAGTGCATGCTTGATACTGTGCTTAATGGCTCTTAACAGTTCATTTGATGTATACATGGTATGCGTGCAATTTATTAACATAAAACTTGGACCTATGCAGAACAGCGGGAAGAAAGTCTATATGCTTACAGAATTGACACCTTCAAAGGAGTTGACTGGAGGGGCATGGTACTCTGGCCAAAACTTTGATGCTGAATTTGCTGACATCATTAAAAAAGGCTGTTTGCAATTTGTTAAAAATCAGGTAAGCTACTGCCTGATTTTGAATAACATCAATCTACATTTGCCACAGCAGTTATGATTATAATATTATTTATTACAGGGAATTGCCACTATAGAAAATATTGAAGAGTTTATCCGGAAGTCAGAACTTTCAAAGGTAGACTTAAAAGCGGACGATCTTAAGCAGGTATACATATTTTGTAATGTGGGATGATATTTTTTTTTTGTTTTTTAAACTAATGGAAAATCAAAGATATTTAGTTATTGGATCCAAATCATTACAAGACCTTTTGACAAATGTTACAAGACTGTAAGAAAATTTTGAATATCAGGAATTGATTTAGGCTGCAAACCTTTGTTGTCTTGTTATATTCTCCACGACATTTTTGAGATTAAAACTTGTAAGTTTAGATTATGTGTCTCATGTTGAAGTTGAGCACGAACATTAATATCTTGATTCCAGTTTTGATTTATATTTTTAGTATTGTATTGGTATATTAAACATGACTGGTTACTTTTTACTTTTAATATTTTGATTGGTATATTAAACAGTAGTGGTTGTGTTGATGCAGATTATGGATATGCTTATATTAGATAAAGAAATTGAGGAAACAGTAAGCAGTGGCATCGGGGAATTTCGCGCCATACCCATAGTATGTTGATCTTTTATAGCTCCCTCTCTTTCTTTCTTTTTGTCTTTCTCAATCTCTCATAGGCCATATATATATTCGTTTTGCAGAACAAACGGTGTTACAGGGTTGCCCAAAGTCACATCCAAGAGACATCTGCATTCACGAGTATCCCATGTGGTGTTTGCCCTGTATGTTCTCTTTTATAAGTAGACAGTAGAATTAAACCCAGCAGTAACCAGCATAGTTTGCTAAAACATTTCCTAGTGCATTCCTATTTACTTAACGATGCTTCATGCAGTAAAATTTTAAATTCAGTTAGAAGTTATACATCCTGTTTGAAACTTTGTTCTCCAGATCTGATTTTTTTTTTTTAATTCAGGTTTTGCGGGAATGTACAGAAGATGGTCCAATTTCTCCTGCTACCTGCGTTTATTTTCAAAAGTGGCTCTCATTTTAACAGAAATATGGTGTATTATGTTATGTCCTTGATAGAGAAACTTGCTTTAAAATGTTCATATCATCTCGGTTTAATTCATGAGTGGTTGAAATCCACATTTATGAGTTTAGAACGACTTCATGTACAACTGCTAAAATCCAACTATAAGCTATGTTAAATTCCTTTCACTCATCATATTGATTCTCGCTACGAAAAGTCCTCATGATGTTTGAATATAGATTCCATCTGTGGGATGTGTCCCTGGTTTCCCTGCATATGAATATAATATCCATATGCTTTTTGTGCATCTTTTGGTAAACCTCATGCATATTGTTAGCAGGACCTTATGGAAACAGGGCTTGAACTGGGCTCTGGTTGATGATGGCAAACAATGATAAAGGCAGCACCATTAGATTCAACAATTTAGAAAAAATATAATGCCTTAAGAAATAAAAATAGAAGATGAATTTTTCTAAAGCAAAAATAATGATCTAAAAAATGGTTGTGGGAATTATTCATAGTCCAACTGCAAACAAATATAGTTTTTGGATAGAGAATATGGCTCTCTTAATGGAATAAAGAGCACAAAAAGATTGATTTTTCTAAACTTGTCATAACATTATTAAATAGCAATTTTATGTTTTGCATTGGCCAAACAATGCAGCGAAGATTTTCTCTTGATTGGAATTTTACAAGGGATTTTTTACTGTTTTAGTTGCCATATTGTACAGAAACCAGGTTTTCGCTGTGACCTATTTATTTCTATCTGAGACATTAGGTAACTGGCTCCCTATTGAAGACAAAAGATCATTGTTAGATAGTGGTGTTCATGCATATTCAGGAAATTCATGGCTTAACATTCCACAGCACAGTCCGTTCATTGACACAATTAGGGTTTTAATTTTTAATTGTATTATTCATGTTTATAATCTTAATAGTTCAATGCATTTTACGTCTGATATTTTTTGGTTCTGATAAGAGATCCAGAGATGAATTTGTAACCGCCACCGGATATTTTACTAATCTACGTGGTTGTATTATTTGTATTTTTTCTACACAAGGGATTTTTTCAGTATTTATGGTTAAAGGAATATAGTAAATCAACTATGCGAGAAGCCATGAATAATGTCATCGTAACATAAGCTTATGGTTCATTGAAGTTAATTATATCCGAGTTTTAAGAAAAAGATATATTTGCTTGGTTTTCAAGTATTGTTTTGCGTTTACTAATTTTGATTATCGTTTTATTTGTAACATGTGCGGATTCCTTGGTACTATTAAGCAGTACATTTGTCTTCCATTCTGGAAAACAGTACAGCAACATTCATTGGTGTGTTTGAACTTTTGTTCTTGAAAATATTCACAAACTTGATAATCAATTAGCTTCTGCTAGACCGTTTGCTACTCTACCGCTACGCATTACATTTAACTTTTTCAATCTTGACCCAGTTAAATGTGTCTTGTTATAAAAAATTGATACTTGTCCAACACCAAATCAATTAGCTTAGCAATGTACTACTAGAAGAATCAAGTAGTGGTTGTACCATTTATTATTACAGCTACCTCCACACATTTGATGCAATAATCAACAACTAAAATGTAAGCTTTTCTAATTTATGTGTGTAAGATTGGAACCATGAGGTTAATTCCTCAAATGCCCAATAGTTCAATTAGCTGAATCTATTATTGAGACACCTTAAATTTTATTGGCACTCCCCCATTTCTTTAGCATTGATCACATGTCTAGGCAAATCTATAGGCATCTTTGAATAGTGGGTTATAAATAACCAAACATAAAGATTTTGATAAATTTAATTCTCTTGCATAGTGCCCATCACAAGATGTGTCATGTGCATTTTAGAGGATAAGCTATTGATTTTCATTTAGAATACACTAAGCTGTTGATTTTCATCTCACCAAGTTGCCAACACATTTTGTAAAGATCACCATTGATATCCATGTATTACTTGGCATTGTATGGAAACTTTTGTATTTGCTATCTATTCCAATTAGTAGGGGCTCTCTAATTAATGAGGTAGTGTAGAATGTCAACAAACCATGAAGTGGTTGCTAATGAAGTGGTTTGCACTAACTTGGTAAAAAAGAGCTCATTTGGGAATTGATCTAATAATGGCTCTTTATTGTACTAGTCTAATTAGAGTTTAGATAAATGATTGGCAACAATATTTTTTGATTTCTACTTATTTGTCATGTTAATATTGAATTTTTTACAAAATTACCAATCATCTAATGATTTACAAGTTGGCAATTGGCTAGTTCATTAAGAACCAAATAACATTATAATCAGTTTCCACAATACTTCATATCCAAGCACATAATGCTTGACACCATTGTCATCAACTCTTTCTTAGTAGTAGTATAGTTCAATCATGCACCCATAATGCTTTTAATAGCTTTGAATGCAGTAGGATATTTTTTGATCATTGAGTTATGTAATCATTGCTCCTAAAGAATAATCAAATGAATTTGTTATAACATGAAAAAATTTGAACTTGTTAGAAGATGGGTGTGTTAACAAGAAAGCATCCTCTAGTAGTCATATCACTTAGGCACCTTAGGGTCACCTTCTTGTCTTTGAGAAGGATCCATTGGTATAAGTTGAATGCAGTAATAACATGCTCTTGCCTAATCAAAAACTTGCTTCCTCTTAAGGTGTACATCCCTGAGAAAATTATTTTAGTGTATTGATCTTTGTTACTTTGAGATATATGTTGTTAAGATGAAGAAGAAGCAGTTGAGGGAGCATTGTTTTATCCCTTAGAAAAAAAAAACACCTTGAGAAGTTGGCTATCCCTTCTCTTATTTTAGTGCTTTGTTAGCTTTGTTATGTATTGACAAGAATTCTTAGTTACCATGTTGAATGGTGGCTTCTTCAATGTGTCTGGTAGCTAGGAAAGCATCGTTTAGATAATGAGGCTTATGATAAGTGATCCTATTTTGAATGTAGTTAATGACTATAGCTTTGAAAATTTCCTGTAAGTGGTATTTATTCAAATGGTATAGTAACGTAATTGATGATTATCCATTGACTAAGATGATTGTAGAGAGAGTGCCACTGTGATTGGCTATATAAAATTAGATGAAGATGGGAGGCTACTTGAAGGAAAAAAGTCCTGATGTTGCTGGAATGAAACTTTCTTTGATGTTTTAGAATATTAGATGCATCAGTGACCTTTTCCTTATGTTTGTTTGATTGTGACTCATTGTTATGCTCACTACAGGTAAGGATTCTCACTTGATGGATGAAAAGGGATGGTTAGATGTTTTGAATATAGTAGCTAAAGGGATATATGGAGATTCAAAATAGTATGGAATAGGATGGGAGTAAGAAGGATGAATGGGTTTAGTAACAAAAGTAAAATGATGGGGCTAGGTAATAGTACAAGATATAACTGGATTTTGGTTAGTTGGAACAATGTGAATGTGATGAGATAAGGAAGCGTGACTTGGTTTCGATGAAGTGGTAGTGTAGTTAGACTAATGAATTACATATGACTTCTAAGATTACGGTGAAGATTGTTGGTGACAAGTGTAGTCAGACCAACGAATGACATAAGGCTCCTTAGGTAAGGAGTTACAAACTTTGTATTCTAGCTTGAAAGCTAAAATAGTGCTTTCAACTCCCAAAGAATTTTGAAATACCTCTAGCTGCTAATTGTCTAGATGCATAGTGGATAGCTCACTTGCCACTACCACTTTACCCTTAGCTATGAGATCCTGAATGTCATCTTTTAGATTCCTATAGTTATATGTGTTATGACTAGTAGTCTCATGATAATAGAAATACTTCTAGTAGTCATACAACTTAGGCACCTCAAGATCATGTTCTTATCTTTGAAAAGGATCCATTGATATAAGTTGAATACAGAAATAACATGCTCTTGCCTAATCAGAAACTTGCTTCCTCTTAAGGTGTCTAGCCCTAAGAAGATTGTCAAGAAGTGGAGAATATCTCATGAATATTTTAGTGTTTTGATCTTTGCTCCTTTGAGGTCTACGTTGTTGAGTTGAAGAAGCAATTGAGGGAGCATTATTTTGTCCTATGGAAAAAGAAGGAACATCTTCAAAAGCTAGTTGTCCCTTCTCTTGTTTCACAACTTCGTTAGCTTTGTTACGAATTGATAAGAATTCTTGGTCATTGTGTTGAATGGTAGCTTCTTCAATGTATCTAGTAGCTGGAAAGCATCATTTAGAGAATGAAGCTTAGAATAAGCCATCCTCTTCTGAATGTAATCAATGACTATAGCTTTAAAAATGTCCTGTAGTTGGCATTCCTCCAAATGGTATGGTAACTTAGTTGATATTACTATCTATAGAAAAATAAACTCATCTATCAGTTCATTTGGAGCTTGCTTAATAACTACAAAGGACATAATGCTAGTTCTTTCAGGAACATTGATCTTGAAACATTCAATGAAAGCTACCAACAATTGTTCCATAGAGATAATAGAATCATGAGGCAAGGATCTATACCATTCCAAAGCTCTTTCAAAAAGTGAGTTAGAGAAATATCTCAACATAATGTGAGGATAAGGGATAGGAAGCATGCATTCATTCCTCAATATGACTACATGATTTATAGGATCCCTTATTTTGCCATTATATTTTGTAAAGGATGGTAGTGAAACTTTGTTAGGAAAGACTCACACGAGAATGATAGAGCTCACAAGATCACTTAGAACTTAGTTCAAGAAAACATGAGAGTTTCCTTGCAAGACTAGTACCTTAGCTACTTTGTCTTCAATGCTTCGGATATGAAGCATAACATCATTAAGCAATACTAACAGTTATATATTTGTTCTAAGAAATTAATGATAGGTTGAAGTATAGTGACAGGGAATAATGTTAAGAAGGGATGCATGTATAAAATGGGTTCGAATGAAATAAGGTTAGGTTAGGTTCCAAACAATAATGGAGTAGCAGAAATAAGTAACTAAATGGATTGAAATGAAGGTATTGTAGGCTAGGGTTGAGGAATGGAGTATGTGAATCAAAAAATTGGATTAGATGATTGGAAAAATGAGTAAGGATTACTAACATTTTTGGAATGGAAAAATGATAGGCTAGGGGAACAAAGCTTAAGAGGAGATTGGATGGTTCTATGCTGAGAAAAATAGATCTAAATGAAGAAATCTAAGTAGTTGTGATACTAATGTTATGTATATGATGCAATAGAGGATTAGTCTTGCCAAGTTATCCAGTTGACTATTTTTCATCTTCATTTGTTAAGTGGATATCTAATTTAGAGGCTATACTCTTGCTTTTTTCTAATGGTGATGTGAGGACTAAGAGGTTGATCTAGACTAATTTTCATCCTAACCTCTTCAATATGCAAGTGTGTCCTTTCTTCTATCTTTTCTTATTCCATGATGAACACTACAATTTCCTTAGCTTCCACATGATCTAGTTTAATTGGATGATTTGGATTAGGAAATGCTATAATATAATCATAAAGCATGTGTACAATCATTAGTTTCTCATTAATAATATATGAAAAGATGAAATTTATTAATAAATAGATGTAACAATTTGTGAATTAGTGGTTAAGAATACCATTTAGAAGAATGAATATGAAACCTCAAAGGAAATACATGACATCATAAGTGAATACAATATTGGTGTGATGCTTACGAAATCATTATGTAAACATGAAGTAAAGAGAATGACTATGAAGAGGGACAATCTACAATTGAGATAGTAGTCTATACTAGGCCAAGTTGTCGATCATTGAAGAAGTTCAAGAAAGGCCTAGCCTACATAAGACTAACCAATAGGAAAAATCTCCAAATGATTTTTTTATGAGTAATAGACAAAGGCAAGCATCATAAGGATGTAGCCAAAGGTAAAGAAGTGAAGAAGGATGTAGTTTTCAAACTAGAAATAGAAGATCCAAGGTGAGCTATTTGTAATTTCATCTAGTTTCTTAAAGAGGAAGAGAATACTATTTGGAAGGTTATGATGGTAAGAAAAGATAATAAAGAAGAATATGCTATGAAGAAGTATTTCGTAAAGTTTAATGAAGTTAGTAATGACTTAATGAAGTATAAGAGAAGTTTTTGAAGTTAAGTTTAGGAGGAACTTAACAAAGTATAGTGAACCAAGTCCAAGTACAAGAGTTCATAATACAATATAAGTTATAAACAATAATCAAGAAGAAGATATTTGTAACACACCATGCATTACAAATAAAAGTAGTACCAAAAGGATAAAGAAGAAATATTATGAATAAATGTTATGGATTATGAATGGTTTTTCTATTAGATAAGAGCAGTGAATTTTCTTATAAAAGATCATGAGGCAACAACATTGTGTTTTTAACATAACAAAATGTAAACATAACCAAAATCCAATAGCGAGAAAAGTAAGAAGATCATTGACATGCTTATATTTTTGCCATAAGCTTGAACATGTTTGGGGTAAGTTAGAAGGCTAGTTCCCATTTAGCACAGGCTATCTTATAGTCTTTTAGGCTTAATTCTTCTAAGAATTCTTGATTTCACCTTAGGTCATTAAGACTTTGAAGCTTAAAGAAATTTGAATCAGAGGATGATGCTATGGTTGGGAATATGTCGTAGTAGTAACTGTGACTTTATAGGGATATTAGTAGAACTTTGGTTTTCCCTGCATTCAGGTTTGAACTCGAAATAGAAAATAAGAATATCCACTCCAAGAAAATGTAATAGTCACAAGAAAAATGATATGATGTCAATGTTTTGACATGGCACGTCATTGAAACTTAGAAAAAGTGTTAAAGACTGAACTCTAGAAATGATGTTAATTTCAGGAGGTCCTTCTTCTATAGCCAAAAAGATGTTACAATTAGAATCATTGTACATCCAAGATTCAACATAACTCTATGTGCAAGTGAGTTGAGTATTCTGTTGCCACTAAATGGTCTTTAAAAATGATTTTCTAAATCGAAGGAGAACTTACTATTCATTAGGAATTCAAACAATTTGAGGTAGTGATTTTCCTAACACAAGGAAAACAATAAGTAAAAAACAAGCATGTAGAATAGTTAACAAAATGAAGTGAACATTAAAAGAAAAATGCATATATGATGCAATAACAAAGAAAGTATTATGCAGAATATTACATATGGAAAGAATAGAGCATATGTGGCTAAAAGAAGTAGAAACGTAGAAAAACAGATTTGTTGGAAATCATATACTTATAGTAAGAGAACGATAGAACAAATTTGTTATAATACCTAAGCATAAGTTGGAAAAGAAAAGAAAATATCTGAAATAAAAAAAGCAAAATATTTAGGAAAGAAACCTAGAAGAGTATGGTAGTAATCCTACAAGATAGAATAAGGGATTAAGGATGTTTGACAAGGAGCTACGTACCCCATTCTCGCTCTCTGATGCATGCACTTGATGTAAATCAAATAAAATCACTACAAATTAGGAGTCAACAAGGTCAATAGAAAGGTGATTGAATAACATTTGTACGTCAATCTAGATCCAATAGAATTCTATGTCAGGTGGACAACATAAAGGGGATACAATATATTGGTAGGCAAAGGGGAGAATGAGAAAAAACTCTAAGGAGATGAAAATCACATAGATTTTTCTGATGTGCCAAAGAAGCAATTACAAACAAAGGTGTTGTTTTGTAGGAAGCTTTGTTTGTGGAGATTATTTTAAGGTTTCAATCTCAAAAATTCTCCAGTGTTTCCAATTTCAAAACTTTTCTAACCCCTTTCTATTTAGGGGTAGCTTCTTATTTATAAGCCATAAATGCCTTGTAGACTGTGTAAAAATAACACATTGGGATCTATAGAATCTTCTAAAAGATTCTAGATAGGAGAAATGACATATAGTTATCTTTATAGTGGACATCAAAAATGTATCTAATAAGGAAAATGACATCAAATGTTAAAAGTAAGATTGATGTAGGATGTTGAAAAGCAAAATGACATTTTACATTAAGAATGGATCATTGAGGAAGCAGGAGTTAAAATCAACACAAGAGACAACACAAAATATCAAAACCAAAGATTGAGAAAATCATCCACAATGATGCTGTAAATGACATGAGGTGTCATTATAGATAAATGTTGGCAAAGAATTAGAAACAACATAGCTAGTGATGTAGAATGTCAAATCCAAAAGTACTAAAGATGACTTATGCTGAAAAAGCCATAGAGTGAACCTAAAACTCTAACTTATGTTAAAAACGAAAAGGCCAAAGTGGGTATAACAGCAAGGTTACACTGCATATATAGTACTTTTTAACTAATTTTTTCTTTGGATAATCTTTCTTTCCTTAAGACTTACATAACAATTGTAATGTTACCTTGTAAGAGCCATGAACAATGTAGTTAGTCATTAAATCAAAATGTTTTTCTTCTTTGCTTCTACCTCTCTCTAGAAGTTTTTACGTCTCATATGCAACGTGGGCTTCTTCTTCCATATACTGTTAACCAACTTCTAAAAGCACATTGTGTTTGCTCTTGTGCTATTGATGTTGATGGGCCAATTTTCTATCTAAGCTTTACTTCCCAACGTTAAGCTGATAAGGTTACATCACAAGTTTGCTAACTTTGTAAGCATTTTTTGCTTTGGCTAACCTTTCTTTTCATTAAGACTTACATAACAACTATAATACTGCCTTGCCAGAGGTATGAATAATGTTACTCACATGGTCTTTCTATCTAAGTTATTTATCTTGATGGAATAGGAAAGTGAATTCTAGATAAAATGTATTATCATGAACAAAAGTGAACTAAACTTATAATGACACTTTTCATGTCTCTTGCTCTTCTATACAAGCTCTTTTCTTATTTCTAATTGACTTGGGGATATCACATTTGTGAGAGAAAACTATATTAATAATTAATAGTAGGTACTTTAAACACTATAACAATAGTAGAAAAATACATCATTAATTACAACTAAAGTGATCATATGTGATATTAATAATAGATATCTACCGTCTTTCCTAGTAATCATACCAAATGATGAGTAGTGAGTAGAACCAAATGCTCAACTATATGAACTTACAAGTGTATGCAGTAGACCTAGTTGAATTTTGTGGAAGGTGTAAGTTGTATGTCTTTTACAACTCAGTAAGATCATATTTCACCATCTTCCAAACCCCACTCATAATTAATATGTGATGTATGATTAAGTGTGGTTAAGGCATATGTTCATTGTATTATCAGTCTCCCTGATTATGATTAACATAGAATAAAATAAAATATTTAACAACTAATTAGCTAAAAATAGGAAAATAAAGTTCTAAGTGATAATTATTAGACTCCTAGATTATATGCATTAACTACTAGATAAATAAAGTTAACCTTATTAAGTACTTGAGATTTCAACATACTCATTCTACATTGTAATAACAATAGCAAAAGTAAATATTATCATTAATTACAAAAAAATTACATAATTTATAAAATGAACAAAATGTAAATGAAACTAAAGTCAAAGTGCTACAATGTGCAAGAAATAGTGATTGTAAAATTGATAAGAATGATTTAAAAGGTCATCCTTGATGATTCCTTAGCTAAGAATAAAGAATTAAAAATATTACTATAGCAACAAAAGTTCTCGATGAAGAATAATCAAGAAATCCTTTTTATTGAATTCAAAATGTTTTAAATTAAGGTATCACATGCTCTAGACCTAGCTAGTAAGAAAAAGGTAGCACTAGATGTACTACAACTAGCAAGAATTTCTTTCACTATGGCATTTAATCACAAACTTGTAAATAAAATACATAAGATAACGATGATGCATACTAAACTGCAGCAATGATACAATGCATTAGTTTCATAGAATAATGCATTGAAAATTAATCTTAATGAGTCAAACATGAAGATGTGATTGCTAAAAATGATAAATTCTTAGGTGAACTAGATCTACAAAATGAGCTTAAATCTCACAATGAAACTAAGAAACAACTAGGAAAGTTATATTCAAAGATGGTTAATGAAACACTTGTTCAATATTTTAAAGAATTACCATCTCAAAGAAGCTTGATTTATCTTAGGTTGTTTATCATCATTAAAGAAAGCTCATGATGATGTGTTAAAAAAGAGCTTATCTACGTTTAAGTATAGTTGACAAGCCCTGTCCCTAAAAAAAACTCCTCAAGTTGGAAAGGAACTTTTTATCTCTATGTCAATGTTCCAAAGGAGTCAACAAAATCTATGGTAAATGATGCTTCTTCTAAAAGTGGAGGCAAGAAAGATATTGATGTTTTTTAAAAGCTAAAGAACTTTGAAATCAACTTCATAGTGAAGAAGTAATGTTTTATTATGTTCTTTTTAAGATAAACTCTTATATTAAAAAGTAAACATCAAATATGTGAATAATTATAGATGAAATAAATGCATCAAGGATAAAATAGCAAAAGGAATAAAAACTCTTTATGTAATTAGAAACAAATGTTATGCAATAGAAGTTTAGGTTTGAAAGGTAAGAAAACAAATCTTTTAAATAGTCATTTTTCCTATTATTGTGAACAATGAGGTGTTAGCTTACTAGTAAGACTCTTGATTTGAGAACTTGAAGTCATGGGTTTGAATCTAGTAGGCAATACATTAGATTCTAAGTTACAACCAAATATAGAAGGAGAGAAAAAATATTATTTGGAATGCATATGAGGTAACCAGCTAAACTTAGAAGTTCACTATATATGATGTTTTCTCAAGAAGATGTCACAATTTCATTAGCAAGCTTCATTTGAGTTCACATCATCTTAGGGTAAAAAGCGGAAAATTGATACAACTTCCTTGAGAAGAAGACACATGTAGGCTATGTAAGTCATGAAATATTGATGATGAGCATCAAATTTTTGTTAGGTTCCCTCAAATTGAACATTTGAAGCAAAAATACAATATTGCAACAAAAGTTCTATATGATCGTTTCTTGTACATTTGGTATTAGTGGACCACTTTGTTGAGTTGATATTTAAATTTCATGATACAAGTGTAATGTTTATGATTCTTTGGGGCTTTAGATGTAATAAAACCTTAGTTTTAATTCCATTATTTTTTTAATTTTTGTATTATCTTGGTAGAGTGAACTAAGTGGTCAAATGGTTAATATTTATTATTGATGAGTGGTGAGGTACCCCTACACTCAACCATACGAATACGAGCGTTACACGTGCGATCCGGTCGAACTCTGCAGACAGACTAGTTGTGGCATCTAGACAGTTAGCCTTAGGTCGCAGTTCATTGTCTTCCCACCTGGACTAGTATTCGCTTTGTCACGTATGGTTTAGTCCAGAGTGATGTGTATGATGGGTTTCTAATCTAACGCTACTCCTAAGGGCAATGGAAAGTAATATTAACTAATCTAGGAGAGAGAGGGTGAGAGAGACTAAACTAGCCTAAGTGCGATGAGCATCCATTGCTTAATCATCTGTACACATCTTGGACCTCGTGCACGACTACCACTGGGGTTACCAAGCACATCGCCTAGGTATGCTACTGGGTTACCAAGTAGTCACACTTAAATGCTCGTGATTAAGTCGTACTCATTCCACGTTACTAGGAGATAAGGGTGAGACAATATTAACTAGGAAAGTAGTAAATAACAATAATGATTAAATAATTAAACTAAGTGAATGCTGTAATGATGAAGTAATCTTGATCTTTATTTCCGATCATATGCGTGTCCAAGTACGTCACACTTGAATAAGGATGTCATACAATTATAATCACCACACTGTGGGCATACAATGGAAAATAATTCTAACTCTAAGAAGGGAAAACTGCAAGAGTTTGGCTAAGGAACTAAAAACTAACTCCTAGAATAAGGAAAGCTGCCTCTTATTTATAGAAATTGAGGTAGGTAGTGATATCACGTACGCTATATCGCGGCCCATGTGATATCACGGCTGTGATATCACGGTAGCAATATCACAGCCACTGCGATATCATGGCAGTGATATCACAGCCAGCAAATTCATGACTCATCATACCCCCACAACTGAATGAAAACTTATCCTCAAGTTACAGAGAGGACAAGCTCCATTGATTACATAGTGGATAGGTATGGGACTATTGACTGACTAGAATGGATTCATGCCACAATGTGGAGTCGGAACAAAATTGAGACACAACACAAAAGAAAATCCTATGATTACAAAATTAGTGGAACTCATGTAGTTCCTGGTGGCGGTGGCTCCTCCATAGTGTCTTTCCATTTTCTTGCACTCCAAGTCTTGGATTTGATGGCGTTGAAGTATGGCCTAGAGTTTCTCCTCTTGTAAGGCCTTGGGTGCCTTGGCGCATGTGTAAGTTTGTGCTTGTGCCATAGAAGCATCCCAGTTATCCTTCTCTTTTTCTTCTGCCACCCTTTTATTCTCTATCAACAGTTTATTAAGTTTCTCAGTTATGAAAGTGTCAAGTTGGTTCTGAGCAACCTTTGGCCCTGTATTCGGAAGGTTTAATACTTCCAAAATGGCTTGAGTAGGGAAATCAACAGTCACACCACAATTGTTAACCATGGTACCTTCTTCTTTGTTGTGCCAAAATTGGTACGTTTCCCCTAAGTACCAGGCACCGCTTTCAGAGAGGGTAGGCCATAATGGGGATCCTTTGAGGTGATCCCTAACGACCTCGGGAGCGAACTCTGTAAAAGATTCAAAGTTCAATTCCACAATCACTGCAATGAATGTGGACTTTTCATGGATGGCCTGAACACAATCTTGGGGCAACGTGAGATGTTGTCCCTGTTCAGGCACTATAGTAGCTCCTCCTTCTACCTACCTGGACTATATGGTAGGAGGATCCTCTTGATGAATGTTGAACAATTGTTCCTCCTATTCTACATGTTGTCTGGTAGGATCTTATCTTCCACCTCTCCGAGATCGCTTACTTCCACCTTGAGAAGGACCTTCATGTTGTCCACGTTTTAGGACCATCTGCAATCACACGGGGCCAAACATTAGTAAGGTTGTTTTTGAAGTTAGGTTATACCTTACTTCTTGCCTTAATTAATGATCTTATGTTATCACGTGTGATATTGCCCGAAAGATTATAATAATGAGTCCTGTGACTTAGGTGGTTTCTAATTTTAATTTCCTAGTATGCCTAGGGGTTAAATGATTTTTGGGCACAATTATTCTAAGTGTTATAGCTAATTACCCTAGATGATGTCCTTTGGGCGATGATAAATTCCAAAAAAGTTAGGCTCTTTTCGGTAGGTGTCCCTCCCCCACAACTAATTTGAACACTCCGGGTTCAAGTAGGTTCAAACGAAATTAAAATCGGAGTACCAGTGAGCGAGATAGAGGTTGAAAAGCAAAGGTGTTACACTCGTAGGTCATAGAGAAAAAATTCAAAAACTCCCCCGTGTGAATGGAAAAAATGATGCTAAGTGTTGTAGGCGGTGTCACCTATTTATAGGTTGTGGGAATACGATATCGCGTATGATACACGATATCATGGCCCTAGTGACATGAGGCACACAACAAAAATACCAAATTTTTAAAGGATTTTCTTGAAATCAACGTTGTAAGCTAAGGACATTAGGCTATTACGAAGGAATTCCAGGGTAATTCCATTAATTTGAAAGGCACAATTAATGATGATGATGTGGATTTTATCAATAAAACCTTGGGTGGTAAGAAAAAGGTTATGTGATGGTTCATGGGAACGTTGAAATTCAGAGGGGTAATAGTAAGGAAAGAATGTTATGAAAAATAAGCTGAGGGTGAGAAATGGTGTGTGTGAGCTATATCATAAGTGAAGCTTACAAAAGATTACACAAGTGGATCCTCCCTAAAGCAAGTTCCAACCTATAATTCCCTTGTGTAACCACACTTAAAGTGTCCATAGGCACTAGAAGGATTAAAGGGAATCTGCACTGATTCTACAAAACACACACATGTAATTATCACGGGAATGAGGTAAGAATTCTACGCTACATGGGACATGAGCTACAATTACACGAATAGTGAGATGAGACAAACTATAGAAAGGGATTGTAGAGATTGGGACATGAGGTAACTGACCCAGGGCACAATGAATCCTACGTGTAAAGCATGATTAAGGTGTCATTAACCCATTGTTCTAAGATCAAGACCACATCCATTCCTCTAATTAGTGACATCACATTGTTTCATCCCATGATGAGCAACTATGAGCGTACCAGAACAACAAGGCTTACAATCACTTGGCGTTTTATTCAAGGGAGGAGTGATTTTTGTTTTGTGGCACTTTGTTTTTCTTCTCTTTTCCTTCTCTTTCTTTTTCTCTTCTCTCTCTCTTTTTTTTGAATACTGAATCCAGAGAAGTCGCCAACCTTCAGGCATGGGTGCATGTCTTTCCAATGGGACCCCCTAGAACAGCATTGGATTTTCGAGTGCCCATTTGATTACTCTTACTCCCATTTTTCGTTAGATCTACAAGGATCTTAGTACAACCACGTTGCATGAAAACTCCCACAGATGTCACCAAAGAGAATCCACAAGTTCCCTTGATCTCACACCCTAATCATTCCCTCTTGGTCCACCCTTCTTCATTCTGGGTACAATGAACACAAAGTTAATTTTAAGTTTTAAGAATGTCAAGAATATCACTGTGCCCTCGAACAAAACCTCATATTTGTAGAGCGGATGAGTGGATGTAATGGGCTCACTGTCCAAATAATTGATCACTCACGACTCGACAACATACAACACACCTCAACCAACGAGCCACATGAGTGTTTTATTCATAGACGAGATTACTTATACAAACATAAAAAGGCAAAAAGACAAAAAGATAAAAAGATAAAACAAGAAATTGAAAAATGAAAAATTGGAAAACAAAAAGTTGTAAAATCAAAGAAAATGAAAAATATTTATTAACCCTACTTGTTATTTAGAATGGGGGATATCCCCCATAACTAAGTAGTTGAGCATGACAAGGATTAATAAATGGATGATGAGGATCCTTGCATGTTGGAAATATTAGTACTTGGTCATATCTACCCCATTGGGGTTCACATGCTTGATTGTAATAAGCATAGTGGGGAAATTTATACGATGTAGTTCCCGGATAACGAGTTCACCCACTATGATATTTAGGACTGTTAGATGGTATGCAAGGATTGGAATGTTGCCTTCCATGATTGTGTTCATTGGGCTGTGTGGTTGTTGGACTGTTATTTGGTGGCCCTGATGGAGTAACATGAGGCGTAGGATTCGAAGATAGGGATGCACTACAGTGTTGGGCTTGTGTTGTGTTGGAGGATGCAGTGGCCTTGGAATTGTGTTGTCCCTTCCTATAGTCATGTTTAAAGAAGGGACGCTTTTGATGTTGAGAAGGATTTTCACTGCTGTTGGTAGTAGTAGCACAAGTAACGTTCGTGGGTTGTTGCTATGGTGCAAGCACCTTAGGAATAGTTGGTGGCAATGTAGAAGGAGGGAAAGGATGAGAATGTTGAAAATTAGGAGGAGTGTATGGTACACAAGGTGGTGGTTGTGTTGGGGACATGGGTTGATAGTATTGTGGAGAATAGTAATGTGGTGCAATAGAGTATGATGGCCCAGTTGGAGAAATAGGATGTTGAACTTGATAAGCATTTAGATTCAGATAATATGAAGGGTGTCTCTAGTTTAAGGGTGGTTTCCCCCACGATTGGGATTGTTACCACTGTGATCGAACACAGTATCTCTGTATGAACTCTAGATGTAGCATGCTTTCCCAATGCTCATATAAATGTTCTAAGATTGGTCATTGGCCCTTGGGATGATCGTACATGCAAATGTTGCATTCATACATATGATCAGCAGTTGAGCTCTTATTCCCTTCATTCTTTTTTTCCGAATGTCTAATGTTTTGTCCTACTTCTTGGGTCGTCAAAACTCTATCTTCAATAATATTGACACATTCTCCACACTTTTGATACGTCCATTCCAACATCTTATTGATCTTTGCCTCGACTTCTTCTAGTGATTGTTGTATTGGCAAAGATGATTCTTTCTCCTTGTGATAGGTTGATCCCTACTTTTTATGATCATGGACCTTTGTTAAGTTGAGATTTTGGTCCCGTTGATGTTTTTCAACACTCTCCCATCTAGCCATTTCTCCTTATTCTTTTGCTACCCACTTAATAAGCTCTTGGACTTGATGGGTTCGTAGTTCGTATAGTTGTCCTTGGGCATACATCCCTAGGGTTTCTCTTGTTGCATCACAAAGCCCATCAATGATATGGTACATTAGCCTTTCCTCGGAGAACCCATGCCCTGGACAGTTGTTTAACAGTGCATAATATCTTTCTAAGGCCATGTCCAAGGGTTCATGTTGTGCTTGTTTCCATTCTTGGATTTGTTTCCTCAAGTTCGACACTCTTGCGTAGGTTTGATATTTTTCGTTAAAGACTTCTACCATTGTTGACCAATGTCGTATTGAATTTGGTTTTAACGATCTATACCATACTTTCACTTGGCCAACGAGTGTCATAGGAAAGAGCTTGAGTATTTGCCAACCGTTATCAATGTTGTTCCATGTGTAGGCATCGTAGAAGGCTAGTAAATGTTGTTGTGGATCTAAGTCATAACCTCCTGAAAAGGTAGGAAAGTTGTTTAAATCGAGCCTGGGTAGACGGCTCTCTTTATGATGCCTACGGGAGATTCGAACAACCTCCTGTATTTGCGTTAAACTTGTAGTGGCCAGTAGGGGTTCATCGTCATCGGGTAAGTTATAATTTTATGTATTGGGATGACGTTGCTTTTGTTGATGTTTATAAGAAACCCCCACTTCAGGTTTTGTACTCCAATCTTCATCATCATATAGTTTGTTGCTTCTCCAATGAACTTCCTCACTAAGTGTGGCATTATTGTAATCTTGTAGGAGAGGCATTGTTGTGAAGTTGTGTGTGAATTTATATGTGTCTTTTATAATTACTTCTTCTTCCTAAGAGATATATCGTTAAGTCCTATACAGTGACCTTGTATGATATAACTAATCTAGATAACTAGCACTTTCCCCGGCAACAACGCCAATGATGAGCGGTGAGGTACCCCTACACTCAACCATACAAATACGAGTGTTACACGTGCGATCTAGTCGAACTCCGCAGACAGACTAGTTGTGGCATCTAGACAGTTAGCCTTAGGTCGTAGTTTGCTGTCTTCCCACCTGGACTAGTATTAGCTTTGTCACGTATGGTTTATTCTAGAGTGAGTTGTATGATGGGTTTCTAATCTAACGCTACTCCTAAGGGCAATGGAAAGTAATATTAACTAATCTAGGAGAGAGAGGGTGTGAGAGACTAAACTAGCCTAAGTGTGATGAGCATCCGTTCCTTAATCATCCGTACACATCTTGGTCCTCGTGCACGACTACCACTGGGGTTACCAAGCACATCGCCTAGGTACGCTATTGGGTTACCAAGTAGTCACACTTAAATGCTCGTGATTAAGGCGTACTCATTCCGCATTACTAGGAGATAAGGATGAGAGAATATTAACTAGGAAAGCATAAATAAAAATAATGATTAAATAATTAAACTAAGTGAATGCTGAAATGATGAAGTAATCTCGATCTTTATTTCTGGTCATGTGCGTGTCCAAGTACATCACACTCGAATAAGAATGCCATACAATTACAATCACCACACTGGGGGCATACACTGGTGATGAAGTGTCATTGAGTCCTATGTCGACGGGGCCTCGTATATGCAGTCGCATCGATGCAGGCCCATTGACATGGCTTTCCTACATTAACGTGGCCCCGTTTACGTAGCTGCCCATCTTGGCCTATAAATAAGAGGGCCTTCCGCCTCATTTAGGCATCTTTCAGTTAGTTGTAGCGAAGCTCTTGTAGTTTGCTCCCGCAAGAGATTTTCCAAGTGCCCACAGCAGGTGTAAGAAAAGTGAACAAATCTTTATTCGAGCATTAATGTATCTGAGCCCATTGACATGACAACAATAAAGACTAACTGTTCAAGCATACCTTGCAGCATTTGGACTTAGTTATTTCATGCATTTAATAGTTTAATATGTTTATTCTTTATTAATTACTTGTTAATGCTTTATTAATTACTTGTTGATTGTTTACGTTTTCATTATTATAATTTCGATCATTAGTGTTCATTCGTAGTTTGTAAAAGACATAAGTACGACCATCTTGAATGTAATTCAAACACTTGGTAAGCCCAGCGATGCTTAACGTCTGGTAACCCAGTAGTGTTAGGAAATGCTCAGAACGTGCTCGGAAGATGGGACCGGATACTTATGCTAGGAGTAGTTAGAATATAAACTAGGATAACTAGAGATTAGATAATAGTTTATTCCTTACCTTTCATACCTTAAATTAGCCACCAAAAGATATGCAAAAAGCTATAAAAATCATTAGCCTTAGTCTCACTTAACCATTGTAAACGGAACATCATAAGTGAGATTAGGAAGACAATGACTGTTCTAACCCAAAGTTCCGCTGGTTAAAGTTTGGTGTATGTTAAGTACTTACAGTCTACGGAATTTGACCAGGTCACGTGTGAACGCTCGTGATTCGTATGGTTGGGCATAGGGATACCTAGCTGCTCATCATTGGCACCGTTGCCGGGGACTGTAAGTCTTATGTGTGTAATCTAACCTTAGTGAAATTATCATTTAAGTCATTGGAATGAACCTAGGATAGAAACATTCAAGCACGCTAGGCAGATTAAAGTTAGTATTAAGGTACATTGATTATGTGGACCATCTAACGTTTAGCATGTCTTCTCATAGAAAGGAGATATCCACCCCACCCGTGCCACAAGAGTGTCAGATTGTGTACAAGCATCCCGATGAGTATGTCCCTGATTTCACATTCATCCTACACCAAGATGAGGATCTACGATGGCGGGACATGGAGGATAATATTGTACACCCTCCCGACCGATCAGCTCCTGCGATGCTATTTCACAATCTTGGCAGATTGGGCATCCAGTACCTTGGAGCAAAGTATGTCATGGAGGACCATGACTACTGGGACTATCATCCCAATGAGGCTGAATGAACAAGAGATTAGCAGCAGACAGATAGATATGAACAGGTGAAGGGGAAATAATTCAGTAACCTAATATTTTTGCAAGGGCTGCCAGACGATGGGGATCCCATATTTCATGACACCCATTCATCTGAACTTCCCCTGGGACACCAAGTTCTCCAATCCATGATTCATTCCAAGCACCTAGGTGGCCAAGATTCCCAAGGGGATGAAGGGTCACATATCAAGGATGAACAGGACGATCAGGACTATCATCAGGGTAGAGGGAGAGATCCCTCTCCTTCTTCTCCATCCTCTCGCTCTCCTTCTCCTTCATCCAGCTCAGGCTCTGATCATAACCGAGGTAGGAGGAAGCAAAAGGATGGGGGTAAAAAGGTTCGGAAAGATTGGAAGGAGAAAGAAGAGGAGACACGTGAACCATCACGTGATGCTCACTAGCATGAAAGGAGGGATAGCCGGAATCATCACAGACATCATGGTCCCCAATAGGACTATGATTTAGATGAGCCGTTGTTGGCTACTTGGAGTATGCTCCAGATCTCTGAGGCAGTTCAAATTCCTAGTAGGCACATAAAAGATAGCCGGATCAAGTGCATTGATATGAACAACATCCCCAGATTTGAAGGGGGATACAATTGTGATCCGCAGACCCACTTGCAAGCATTCCATGATGCTTGCACCCTACAAAACATTGACAATGATTGGCAAAGGTTGAAGATATTTCCTCGCACACTCAGCAAAGAAGCTGAAAGTTGGTACCAGTCCTTGGAGCTGGAATCAATCAGAAGATCGAGTATGATGCTTGAAATTTTCAATGACAAGTATCAAACGTACTCTAGAGTGATGAATCTGAGATGGCAGATCCAAGGCTGGAAGTAAGGGAATCATGAACCCTTGGATGCCGCCATGAGCAGGTACTACTCGTTGTTGCATCGGTGTCCTGGTCATGGTTACTCTCAGAGGGTACAGCTTTGCCACATCATTGATGGGCTCCATTTCGAAACGTGAAAGACCCTTGGTGTGTATGCCTAGGGGCAACTATCAGAGCTAAGGGCCCATCAGTTGTAATGCCTCATTGAACAGGTGGCCAAGGAGGAAGGGGACCTTTAGAAAAAGGAGAGTGCAGAAGAATTCAACCGGGATCCTTCTCTCAGAAAAAGGGAAGTCTATTTTTGTGATGAGGAGGAAGAATCATTGCTGGAAGCAGCGGTAAACCGAAAGACTTTGCCGTTACAAAAATTCACATCTGAAATTTTGGCAAAGGTGGATAAGATGTGGGACTCTCTAGACAAAAGGGTCCAAAGCATGTTGAAAATTATAGAGTCTAGAGCACAAGGTAATAATCGTGATCGGTGCAGGAAGAAGGAAGTTGAACGTGCCCAATATAAGGGAATGGGCAAAGTTGCTATAGCAGAGCAGGTTGCAGACTTTCACACCGAGGAGGAAGATGAATGTGGCATATGCCAATATGAACATCCTAAGGGATGTTGTCCTGTGGTGTCACATCTTCAAGAGTATGGGGTGTACGCATGGAACCCTCGCTTGGCACAAAGGCAAACACCCCGAAGGTTGCCTTATCCACAAGGCAATTCTAGGCGATTCCACCAACAACAACAAGGATACTATCCAAGTGGAGCACCACCGCAACCATATGAATACTTCCAACAGTGGCAGCACCCACAAACATGGGGAATGCCACCTCCAAGGCAGCAGTACCCTTACAAACAGCGAGATCCTTATGGGTACTATGTTCAGCAATCGGTCTCTCCAAGGAACTCTTCCAGCCATGTTGCCTTTCAAAGTCATTACCACCCCCTGGAGTATTTTCGACCTCAATCTCCATCACCCTAGAGGGAAAACCCACATCTCTTTTACCCTCCATCACCTTCTCCTACCACTCCTCCACCACATCCCACTCAGCTACCACCTGCACCTCCGATGCAGGGAGAGATACCACCATAGCCGCAGCAACGAAATGCTACGAGGGTTGTTAACTTACAACCAGCACCTCAACCGTGTGGACCGGAATCCCAGTCATGAAAACGTCCCTTTTTCCAGCCCAACAATTTGAACATACCCTCACATACACCTTTGGACAGTGCCTTTGAACCTATAAGTGCCTCCACTATTCCACTGCCAGAGTAGCCTTCAAGCCAACAACAACAGCACTTTGACGTCCAGACGGTCATGCTCACGCATGTTGTGACCGACTAGATCAAAGCAGGTTACCTTCCCTGGAAGTTAACTAATTCGGGAAGCCCCCTCATCTATCTTCAAGTGGTAGGGAATGAGCCATGCAAAGCTCTTCTAGAATCAGGGTTAGGGGTCAATTTGATCTCTCATGATATGTACAAGAACTGGAACCTACCCCTGCTAAAAAAGAGCAACATTCGGCTCGAGTTAGTAGACCTATCCATCACCGTTTCCTTGGGATTGGTGGAGGACATTGTGACCACCATCTGTGGGTGGTCCTATCCTGCTAATTTCCTGGTCATCCGTGTAGAGAACTGCAAGGGGAACTTCTCAATCATCATGGGAAGGGCCTGGCTAAGCACGGTGGATGCACGACTAGGCCTCCGTGATCTAACCCTTGAAATTTCCAAGGAAAATCCTTTCGGGAAGATCGAGAAGAAACACGTTCCATGCATCACGTACAGCGACTCAGGGTGAAACTATGTGCAACTATTATGGTCTACTAAGTGGATATCCCTTCAAGCATGCAGCTAATGTACCGAGGAATCACCTGTTCAATAGTGCCTGTATGTAGCAGCCACTAACCAAGAAGGCACCCAATGGCTGACAGCTGATGCTAGCAGCACATTGTGCATGGAACCATCATAGGGGCTTGTACAAGCCTACATTGACAGCAGAGATGAAATGGAAGAGATTCATCAATAGGTCTCCATTGTTGATGACAAAGATGACTGGGGATAGCCAGAAATCCCTGAGAGCTTCAAACAAGAGCCCCTAGAGTTAAAGTATTTACCAGCTCACTTAGAGTATGCATTTCTACAAAATGGCAAGTTGGTAATAATTAATGCCATCCTTGCTCCAGAACAGAAGAAGAAGTTGCTGGAGGTGGTAAACAAATGGGTTACTGCATTCGCATGGTCATATCCAGAGTTGATGGGAGTTGATCCCAGGGTCTGCCAGCATCAGATCTATCTTGACCCTTCCATGAAACTACGGCGACAGCCACAAAGATAGTTGAATCCCAAATTGAAGCAGGTTGTGAAAGATGAAATCGAATAGTTACTAAAAGCGAGATTCATTTATTCTGTCGTCGATAGCGAATGGGTTAGCCCACTCGTTATCGTGCCCAAGAAAGATGACAAGTGGAGGGTCTGTATTGATTTTCGATTTCTCAATATGGCAACCTTCAAGGACCACTTCCCGCTCCCATTTGTGGACCAAGTGTTGGACACCATAGCTAGGCACTGCTACTACATCTTTTTGGATGGTTATAGTGGTTATACCCAAATCCACATAGCACCAAAGGACCAAGCCAAAACTACTTTCACGAGTCGATGGGGAACTTTTGCATACAAGAAGATGCCCTTTGGCCTGTGCAATGCGCCCACTAGATTCCAATGCCTTGTCCTAAGCATTTTCTAGCAACAAATCAACAATGGTGTGGAAGTCTTCATGGACCATCTTGAGCAAGCCTTGGACCATCTTGAGCAGGTTCTAAAATGGTGTGTAGACACCAATTTACGGCTTAATTGGCAAAAAAGCCAATTGATGATCCAGGAACGCATTGTGTTGGGGTATCACATCTCACAGATAGGGATTAGCGTAGATCCTGAAAAGATCAGGGTTATCCAAGGAATCACCCGCCAACCAAGTACTGTCAAAGATGTTCAGTCATTCCTTGGACACACTGGTTACTACCGGTGATTCATTGAAAACTTCTCAAAGATCGCCAAGTCGTTGGTAGAGCTGACAAAGAAGGATGCTCCGTTCATCTAGACCAAGGAGTGCGAGTTTGCATTCCAAGTGCTGAAACAGAAACTCATAGAAACTCTAGTTCTATGAGCCCCTAATTGGTCCAAACCCTTTCATATTATGATGGATGCATCCAACTTTGCCATGGGAGCCATGCTTACACAGTGTGATGATTAGAAACGTTCTTATTATATCCACTGTGCAAGTCCTAGCATTGTGGGTGCTCAGTTGAACTACACCACCACTGAAAAGGAGTTAATGGAGATGGTGTTTGCCTTGTACAAATTTTGGCACTATGTGCTCGGATACGAGGTGTTTGTGCATACAGACAACAGTGCTATCCAGTTCTTGATGAACAAACCAACGATGAGCCCCCACATCATTCGATGGCTGGTGATTCTTTAGAAGTTTGATCTTACCATGGTAGATAGGAAGGGGACTGAGAATGTGGTTACTAACCACTTATCTCGGTGGCAATGGGATGACGCAGAAGAGGAGGAGCCCTTATCCGACCAATTTCCAAATGAACTCCTCTTCACAGGCGTTGTTGATCCTCAAGCAACCAAGGAATCCCCTTGGTTCAACCGCATCCTCATCTACCTCATAACCCAGGAGCTACCTAGGGAGTGGAACCATCGACAGAAACAACAGTTTCTCCACAAGGCCAAGCGTTTCATGGAAATCAATGACCACCTTTACAAGGTGTGCGTAGATGGCTTGGTTCGATGGTGTGTCCCTGATGATGATACGTTGTGCATCCTCTAAGATGCTCATGAAGGCCCTTGTGGGGGCCACTATGCTGGATGTCGCACTACCATTAAGATCCTACTTGTAGGGTATTACTGGCCCACTATCTTCAGGGACACACAATGGTTCGCCTGCTCCTGCGATCGATGCCAGAGGGATGGTGGGATGACAACACGGTTAGAGGGACCTCAATAGTGGATCTAGCCACTAGAGCCCTTTAACATTTGGGGTATCAACTTCATGGGACCCATCACACCCTTGTCCAACAGAAAGGCATACATCATCGTAGCTGTGGACTACTGTAGAAAGTGGGCAGAAGCGGCCGTCGTCGTCGACTGTTCATCAAACACCGCCACACGATTTGTCCAACAACAAATCGTTAACAGGTTTGGAGTGCCACGTGCATTAATTTAAAATAATGAAACTCATTTTATGGGTGTCACTTTTCGAAAACTCATGCAACGCTTAGGGGTAACACATAAATTCACAACTCCCTATCACCCCCAAGCCAACGGGTAGGCCGAAGTTACCAATAGGGAGATCACCAAGATCCTTACCCGAACCATCAGCAAATACAGGAGGGATTGGAGCACTAAGCTTAATGATGCCCTCTGGGCCTATCGCTCCACTTGGAAACTTCCTATAGGGTACTCTCCTTATGAGTTAGTGTACGAAAAGTTGCCAACACTTCCAATCCAAGCAGAACTCTGGACACTATCCACTGCCAGTGACTTGGGCCTTGACCTCTCGCTAGCACAACGTGAATGACTGATCAATTTAAGTGTGCTAGATGAGAACCAATTAGTGGCCCTATCCTCCAATGAGATCCACAAGGCCTACAACAAGAAACAACACGATCTTAGGATTCCGAAGGTCACGTTTAAATGTGGAGACAAAGTGCTGTATTGGAACCCCTCACACGTATCCCAAATGACCAAGTTTCAAACATTGTGGGAGGGACCTTACATTGTCTCTGAAACCTTCCCATCTGGGGCCTTGCTCATCAACAAACCTGCGGATCCCACCAGAACATAGTTAGTCAACTGCCAACAATTGAAACCTTTCCGCGAACTCCACTCAACTAGTGCAATCACCTCGTCATCGCCAGGTCAGCCACGCTCCATTTTTCGTGTCTCCTCCTTTCCACCTAGTCATGGGGGAGACCATCATCCCTGCTAATCCGTTCTACTACACCCCTCGCCGTTTTGTCAATTTTTTGTTTTAAACTTTTTTGTTTTACACTTTTTTGTTTTTCACCGTTGCTTATACGTTTGTCACTTCTTTGTCCATTTTCTCCTTTCTTTACTTATTTTTCATTTCTTTATGAATATTTTATTTTTTCTCATAATTACTAATATGTCGTCTTATTGTCTTCAGATGTCGAGTGCAAATGATTTTCGTTGCGATGGGTAATGTACACTCGTCTACCTAGTTGTCTACTTTCCGTCCTTGCATGGTTCTTTTTGGACTTTACGTCTACTTTCCGCTCATAAAATTGGCAATGAGTTCAAGTCATCCACCCATGCACCCACTCCATGGTTTCCCTTCTATTGGACACATGCAACCCCTTACCTTAACAACATTTTAATTAATGTGTGACTTGTGTAGTTCCTAGACTAAGGGATGGCCCAATGGTTTGAATTGGGTGTGACTTCAAGGGGAACACTTTATTCGTTGTTTTGTTCTATTCCATGGGTTGCCGGTGTGCCCTTACGAATTTCCTCCCACTCCAAGTCTCTCTCCATGGACGCTTCTAGGCAGTCCGACCTTGCATGGTGTGGTCCTCACTGAAAACATTCAAAAACTTCAAAAAAAACACCAAAAAACAAAATAAACAAATAAAATGAGGATTCAAAGCACACCCCTTGGTCAGATGCATGCAACCATGCATGGGTCTTCGCATGGTGTGGTTTCCCCGCACAAAAGAAAAGAAAAATGACTTGCGAGGGAATTCAAAGGACACCCCTTAGACCACCTCTCATGAGCCACGCACACTAGTTATGGGACTTCCTTGGTCCCCTCTAACTTTGTCCCATTTCACTTCCTTCTTCTCACGTTTGTTGGAGTGGTGGTTCTCTATGGGGTCATTCTTGCTTCCTTAGGGGATGGCCGAAACTTTGTCTATTGCTACGATGTCACTGAATGCGGATGGTTTGGGTCTGAACTTCGGAATGATTCTACCAGGTCACTTAACCACATCTCCACATGGGGTTGCCTGTGACCGATGATTGGAATATCATTCTCTCATCTCTCTCAATTCACCCAATTCTCTATGTCACTCACCTCACTGCTTTTTTTATGTTGTGACAGTGTGTCATGGTATCCATGGGTTTCCCATGCCTTGGCGGGATCTCTTGGGTTGGAGTCTTACCTGGTGAGCACCATTTCTTGGCCTCGGGGCCCACGAACCCTGGTGTTGAGGGCTATGCAGGGGCTACTAAGGCTATGGCCTGCTATGGGGAGGATCCACCTGCATTTCCTTGGTCCGACTTGTTAAGTCTCCCATCCTTTGGATTTCGGGGTTGACTAGTTTTTGAGTCCCATCACTCGATTTATTCCTCTTGAAGTTCTTTTTGAGTCTCGTTCTCCTATTTTTGTCTCTTTTTAGTGTTTAATTACCTTCCTCACGTCCTTAGCCATTTCCGGGCCTCTTACACGCTTCAACCGCCTCAATTTGGAGTTTCAAATTAATCATTTCAGGTTTTTTATGGGTTGGTTAATGCTGGTCAATGGGTGAACACCCCTGCGTTGATGCAATGATTGCATATACACAACCACGTATACGCGGCCCTGTCAATGCAGCACCTAACTGCTATATATACCCCACCACACTTCTTCATTTTTCATCATTTGGAGTCCAAACTGAGGGGAGTTTTTGCCCCTACATTCCGTCGCGAGTCCTCATTAACCGATCCTTGCCCTTTTAAGCAACTGGAGGTATGCTTTCAGTCATGGGGAGGTAGTGCCTTTGTGAACCTAACTATAACTAATTAATTAATTAATTAGTTTGTTAATTACGAAAAATTTGGCCCTAACCCCTAACTTAACGCTTTGGGAAATTTAACAGTGTGCCTATGCCATTAACATAACTTGGTCAAACTGAGAAAGTATACACGAACCATCTTAAACTACTTATGAACGGTCTAACGGATGGTTATGTTTGATTGCAGATGGCACACAAACCAAGGCAACCAAGGGATGAATGACCATCTCAACCTAGGGACAAGTGCCCACACACGGGAAGGGGACGAGGTGTGCAACAGCCAGAGAATGCGGAGGGCTCTCATGCAACTAGGCCCTTCCGCGAAAGACCTAAGGTGGAATCTGTTCACCAGATTCCCGAAGAGGAGATTCCTGGCATGCAATCGCTAGGGGATAAGACTCCTGGGATAGCACCATAGCTTGAGGTCACCTTGACCCAAGCCTGCATTGATGCTATCACGCCACGCGAGGTGCAACGGATGGTCCTCCAAGGGTTAAATTTTGGACCATTTCTCGAGGATGCTCTAGAAGACGTGAGGCTTCAATTACAGACTGCTCCGATGTGGCCAATCATCACAACCAGTGGTGAGTGGTACTTAGGAGAAACCTATCTCTTCTGGACGAATTGGCAACCAGGGTCAAGAGTAAGGATCAAAGACATTTATGTCTCTTAGTCTTCAGAGGCGATAGTGCAAGCTCTGTGGTTGCCTAAAACTGGGGCAGATGTGGCAGAAATCCCAAAACAGGCCGATCCAGAGGTAAAGGCGCAATGGACCCAACGGTGCTATGGAGTAGGGTGCAAGGAATTCTACTCTTTGACCATGACGAAGAGAGTGTACTTCAAAATCGTGTCTTACCACCTAAACCCAACTGTAAGACCCAGCAAAATCACAGCCTTTTCCACTCATGTGTGTGCCGCCTTGAGTGGGAAATTTTCCATGAGTCTTGCATAGCTATTTTTTCTAGAAATTGAAAAAGGGTTTGCTGAGAATGAACGTGGAAGACGAGATCTCCCATTTCCCTGCCTAATTCGAAAATTTTGCAAACGAGCAGGGATAGCACGATATTCTAATGATGCACTCCGACGCACCCCAATTTCCTTGTGGTGAGAGATGATGAAAGAAAAATCTCCTGCCACCACACAGACAGAGGAAGAGTAGCAACCACCTCCACCACCTGCACAAAAAACATAGCCAAGCTCACAAAACACAACAAAATATCTCTGCGAGATTCGGGAAACGTTCTTGAGCTAGCAAGAGCAATCTGGTAGGACTGGTGGAGGAGAAGACCCTTCAGTCTATCACCCTGCCATGAGCCACCTGGAACAAGTGGCTTAATCAGTTAGCTTGCACGAAAGGGTAGGGCCAATCTTCTCCGCCGCCCGAGCACAAGTCCCAACCAAAATAGATCCGAGCATCCGAGATGTATCAACATCAACCCAACAGTTATTTCCCAAAATCTCAGGGAATGCTACTGCCTTCTCGGTCCGCTTGGAAGATGGTGAAGGGGCGACGGTCCTGGTGATGCAGCACCAGGGACAAGAAGTTACGGCCGAAGTGGTTGCTGACATAATCGCTACTGCTCTCAATGCACCAGTAACACCTGTGCCAAACATTCATGGACTTCACGATGTACAGGTGTCTGCCAAAACTTTGCGTAGCCAGATTGATGCAACCCAACATGAAGAGTTGTTGGATCGATTGGTGGGAACCGGGAAATCGCTTCTAGATGTCTTCAATCTTCCGAAAAACATCACTACAACCCAGTCGAAGCTGCTCTCGACAAGGGGCAAGAGCCTTATTTTAGAAGGACAACTTGAAGCTACTCAAGTCGCTTGTCAGTGCTTAGCAAATGAGGTAGCCCAATTAAGAGCCCAGCTTGCCAATCCAACCATCCTCAACCGCGAAATCACCAGAGATGAAGCTTTTCAGTAGCTTCAGCTTAAACTCCAGGTCGTTGAGGATGAACGAGAGACAGCGATCCTCGACAAGTCCATAGCAGACACCCGAGCATATCACTTAGAGAAGGACTTGGCAGAGGTTCACCAAGAAAATGTGCAACTGACAGTAGAAGTTCATCGCCTTTGCAATGTTGGTGCAGAGAATGCACACATGAAGGATTTCATCCACCAATAGTAGAAGGAGCTAGCCAAGGTGAACGCAGACATAAGAAGGTTGGCAGCTGAGAATAGGAATCTGTCAATGGAGGAGGTTCGGGCATTGCAACAGAAGTCTACAATCAAAATTGCTACTTGGAAAAACGAGGCCGTGAAGTTCAAAAAATTCAAAAATCATTACAGGGAACAAGTGGGATTGCAGAAGGAAGTGAACGAGAAGCACATTTAGGTCGCTAAAGCCAAGATGAACCAAGCACTCCAGCAGCTTCGAGAGAGAGGTGATATATGGCCATCCATCTTGGATGGGTTGAATGCCTACAACAAAGTAGAAATCCACCTAATGGAGCTGTAGATCGAAGAAATGATAGAATTCATGGAGCTGGCCAACCTTCGATATGCAAACCTAACTATGCTCACAGCCGGGAGACTGCGGTCATAGTTAGAAAAAAAATGACCACCCCATATTCCTTATACGAGGGTGAGTTCCAGGCGCACAAGGTAACTAAAAAAAAGTTGGCAATAGCAAACGCAGACCTCGAGGTCCTCCACACAAGCTTTGAAGGCCAACGTATCGTCGCAGAGGACCTGGCCCGAAGAATGAGTGACTACCAGCAACTGCAGTTATTAATCCGAGCGTTCGATATCAAACACAAGTAGTTCATAGCCTGGTTTATCAATTTAAAAGAACTCTTTTTGGCATTGCCATGCCCTTGGAAAGTTCCATCTCCAGCACACATTGGAGAAGCTGCCTGGACCATGAACGACCCCAGAAGCAAAGAAGAAAAGATGAGGGCTCTCTTGGAGGCTTTCCGGTTGCCTCCATAAGTTACAGCTACCGCAGGTCAACCGTCATTTGCATCGCCACCAACGCATGGGCCAGAGGCTAGAGAAGGATCGTTAGAACCACCGTCCCTAGGGACGGTGTGATTCTCTCCAGCAATTTTGTACATCATTCTACACAGCAGAGGCTCTAGGACCAACGAGGTGTTCAATTTTGTCTCTGAACAATGCCATTTTTGCAATTTGTTCTCCTCTGTAACTCAGGCTCTTGGCAAATTCATGTTGTGTCATGTGTGTTTCATGTATGTGTTTTAGTTAAGTGTGTTTCAACTAAGAATCCATACCTTCCAATTTGTAATGTAACTCGAGGACGAGTTTTTGCTCAGTCGTGGGGGTATGATGAAGTGTCATTGAGTCCTGCATTGACGTGGCCCTGTTTACGCAGCCACCCATCTCGGCTTATAAATAAGAGGGCCTTCCGCCTCACTTAGGCATCTTTCAGTTAGTTGTAGCGAAGCTCTTATAGTTTGCTCCCGTAAGAGATAGAATATTTTCCAAGTGCCCGCAGTAGGTGTAAGAAAAGTGATCAGATCTTTATTAGAGCGTTGATGTATCTGAGCCCATTGGCATGACGGCAATAAAGATGAACTATTCCAGCATACCTTGCAGCATTTGGACTTAGATATTTCATGCATTTAATAGTTTAATGTGTTTATGCTTTATTAATTACTTGTTGATTATTTACGTTTTCATTATTATAATTTTGATCATTAGTGTTCATTCGTAGTTCGTAAAAGACATAAGTACGACCATCTCGAATGTAATCCAAACACTTGGTAAGCCCAACGATGCTTAATGTTTGGTAACCCAGTAGTCTTAGGAAATGCTCAAAACATGCTTGGAAGATGGGACCGGATACTTATGCTAACAGTAGTTAGAATATAAACTAGGATAACTAGAGATTAGATAATAGTTTATTCCTTACCTTTCATACCTTAAATTAGCCACCAAAAGATATGTGAAAAGCTATAAAAATCATTAGCCTTAGTCTCACTTAACCATTGTAAACGGAACATCACAAGTGAGATTACGAAGACAATGACCGTTCTAACCTAAAGTTCCACTGGTTAGAGTCTGGTGTATGTTAAGTACTTACAGTCTGCGAAATTCGACCGAGTCGCGTGTGAACGCTCGTGATTCATATGGTTGGGCGTAGGGATACCTAGCCGCTCATCAACTGGAAAATAATTCTAACTCTAAGAAGGGAAAACTGCAAGAGTTTGGCTAAGGAACTAAAAACTAACTTCTAGAACAAGGAAAGCTGCCTCTTATTTATAGAAATTATCACGGCTAGCAAATTCATGACTCATTAATTATTGATGATCACTAAAAATTTTATTATTTAATCTGCAAAGGTTCCTCAAAAATAGTGAGCGTATATCTACAAGGTAGCCCAACCTAAATTTTAATGTAATAATGGGAAAGTATGTATCATTTTGATACCCTAGTAAATGTCTTGGCAACTTGACAAGCACTCCTCTTGGCTCTAGCCAAATGATCAAAGCAATACTCAACTTGCAAGCATAGATCCTTAACCTTGTTATTGTTGGTGAAAGTATCTTAAACATTATCATTATTTGTGAACATATCAATGACACCATAACTAATTACAACAAGTTGTAGGTTTAAATTATGTTTAAGATACCATTATGTTATATATGTGGTGTATGAAAATTTATTATAAACCTACCTAATTTCGTGCCACAGGCCAACCACCAATTGCATATGTGTAAAGCTTAATAATAATGGTATATAAAGCTACAGGGACCACATGTAGTGACATTAAATAAAGTTCCACCTATAATACTCTATGGACCCTATCATGTAACACTGATAAATATTTCATCCATAAAACAACCTATTTTACCATTTTTAAAAATAAGATCAGATTACAATTTTAATCTGGTTTGGCTTCTACCTTGTGCCTATATACTTAAACTGTATATACCACCATTCTTACCAAATTTATTGTGTATCTTTACCTAGATTGATCTTAAAAACAAACTATACAGCTTAGTATATAGGTGACATTTTTGATTTTTCTACCATGGATTTAGTAAAGGCTTTCATCTTTCTCCATCAAATTATAAATATATAACTAAGCTACCTACAAATTTCTCACAAACATATCTTTAACTCATAGACAACGGCTTTTCTATTGGTCAACGTATGCATAGTATTCCATGAAACTTTTAACTAGTGGAGAGAATAACTATTCAACCTTAGTGGATTTGTCTATTTGGCACAATCCCTATCTTCAACCTGTTGATGCATAAATTTTGCTCACACCAACACCGAGAAAGAAAACTCATTTTAGGAGACTATTGCCTAGGGCACCTCCCATATTGCCTAGGGCTACGTGGCCTTTTGCAAATAATAAACTAAAAATGAAAATATAGAATTTAAATTAAATAATTATCTTGAATACAATGAGTAACTAAAGAAATGAATTTTCCTTGGTCTCGCTGTTTCTCCAGCCATGTGCACAGCTTGGAATGCCACCACTGTAAAGAGGAAGAGGGAGTGAGGAGGAGGAGAAAAGAGAAAAAGAGAGACTACCCACCGTAATTTACATAGGGCAGCAACTACGGTCCTCAAAGCCTGTTGCTTTCTGCCACCTTTTGTGCACCGTCGTAGAGAAGAAGGTCGCCCACCCACGTCTGCACCACCGAGACAAGTTGTCGGCCCAAAGAAAATCATACGTCTCATGTCCTGCACATGAGCTACGATGCCTGTGTTGTTGTAGATAGAAAAAAAGAGAGAGAACCCTCTTGCTGTTGTTGGGAAGACTCGCAAGGATTTGATTTTGAGCTGCTGGCTCCTACTTTGGACCCTCCTTGAAGATCAGCCGAAAGCCTATGAAAAAGAAAAGAAAAGAAAAGTGGAAACCGCTACCTCTAGAGAGGAAGCTCTAGATCCTCCTTCCAAGAAAGAGAAATTTTCATTTCTGATTTTTTTTTTGGTCGAAGAAGAATAGAAAGAGATCATCGCCTCCTATGAGCTGCATCCCTCACCCCCTTGGGAAGAGAGAAGGCCCCCTTTTTATAGCTACTACGACCAACCAATAATGGTGCCCATGTTCTACTACAACGGTAGCACCACTAATGACTACAACTACCATCATGAATGGCCAGCACCTAGCCGTTACTACCCACAATCTCTAATTTAAGTGCCCACTATGTCTTGCGAAAATAGTTATGTAATTGGTCAACATTATGTGTAGTATGCATTTGCAGAGAGCACTAGATGCCTTCATGTCATTTTATAATGCCCTTGTTGCGATCAACATAACTCTTTGTCACTGTGCTATTTTTTTTAAATTGCCAATGGTTGTTGCACTGGACAATGGTAGTTTCATGGCATGAATATCGGTCTAAACAAAGACCAAGGCACAAACGCTATTATTGATTGAGATCAGTGAAAGATTTGGAAGTCCTGATTTAACAATCTTTGATAGTAACATTTACTATTACCATTCCTTGCATGATTTTGATAGTGGTTATTGAGAGAGAAATAGAAATGTTGATAATCATGGCTCCATGAGAGCATGGGAAGTGTTAACATCAACACTTAGCCCACAAACTTTAATTGCATGCAAGTGCAAGGAGCAACCAAACCATAAAATGTTTAAAGTAGATGCAACAAATAGGGAGTCACAAACATCACAAAACAAGCAAATGGAAACTTTAAAGTAAACTATATTAACCTAAAAATGATTAAAATAACCAAATAATCAAAAGAGAACTAGATGTGGGGTACCCAAACCACATCTTCTTATTTAATTAAAATCCAAATATATAATTTATTATTTTAAATACATATATCTATATACAATTAAAATATAATTAAGATCACATTCTCTATCCTCTCACAAGGTAACAGTTAATAACATATGGACTACTTTGAGCACAAGACCCATATTAAACTTAATGAGGATAGACTCACGTTAGATCGTGGCTAGCCACAACTTTTGGATTTTTCCTTGGAACTTTTTTTTTTTGACATTGAGAAAGAAAATTGATGAAAAGGGATTATTTGCCCCTCTTTTTTTGGAAAATAGGTTTAAAAGGGGAAATAGAGGTTAGGGTGAGGATAGCTGCCTGACCCTATCACACTTAAGAACTTATTACACTACTAATGAACATGGTCCTCATTCTTATTTTTATTTTTTAATTTTTTTTAGGATACTTTGCCCATGGTGTACTTCATTCTTAAGGTAGGAATTCCAACATGAGTCTGGCCGATTAGTTGCATTGCCAATGAACATGGTCCTTTTAGAACTTTGCCCATGGTGCAGTTCAACCCTCATGTATGTGCCTTTAATTATAATTTGATAGCATCATAGTAGGTCTCTTGGGTGGCTAAGGGTTTTCAAGTGGAGATGAACACACGTCACCCTATTGTTCACGAGGTAGCCATGGATCATCACACTTGAGGGCTAGGGCTTATGAAAGGGAAATGGGGTTTTCCAAGGTCACCTAGTGATTATGGCTAATCATTCTCCAACATCACCTATCCTACACTCACATGATCATGATTAGATTACATGATAAGTTAGCACAAATCCCATCCTACATAATCCAACACAACTAAAGAAACTAAAATCTTGAAAAAGACTAAAAAGAATCAAAGCATTATTAAAATATATAGTATAAAAGAGATTTTATGTAATAGTAATAAGACATATTATAAAAATAATTATACTAACATTATTTTCCAATGGTGCTCTGATGATCCAATGCTTTGTAACTCAAAAGACCATAATGATTATTAAAATCATATGTAAAGCAAAAATCAAAACAATATGCCAAGAAAGAAATGATGGAAGTGCAAAGAAAATATGCAAATGTGACTATATACAAATGAAATGCATGGTGAAGGGGAAGAAAACATGCAACTAAGAATCTACTAGGTGTTCACGTGGCGCACTTGAGTAAAAATGCTTTAAATGAAATGCATTAAAATTACTAAGTAACCTATGTCCTTGCACATCAGCAACCTTGTACACATTGGGGGCAATGACGTCTTTAATTTAGAATGGGCCTAACCACATTGGAGAGAACTTACCTTGAAGATTTGCTTGGTCAAATGTTCTACCTTTTTCTGAGACTAGGTCTCCTATCTTAAAGACTTCACCAATGTACTTCCTATTAAGACATTTTTTAATAATTTCTCGATGCTTAAGATTACAAAAATCAAGACCTAATCTTAACTTGCTTGATTGTTTTCTATAAATTTTTTCTGTGATATAAGTTTCAATGATATGTCTAGGTCTTGGTGGGTCATCAGATATAGCCTTTCTAGGAGAATGTTCCATGGATGTGTCGTTAAAATTTAGCACACCTTCAACTATTTTAAGAGGCAGGGTCTTATTTATATCTTTATCTTCCAGGTGGTGGATTACTGAAATGAAATCCATCATGTTGTTGATAAGGCAAGGTGTCTTCGTAGATTTCTTCATCTTCTCTAGAACTTTGATAGGATTGGGTGGGATTTTCATGAGAGATAGGATTTTTGTAGTTCCACTCACATAGTCATTTACAACATGTTCGCTGCACTCAACCTCAATAACCCCAACATAAAGATTAGTGTTTCGATCTTCCAAACATTAATTTTGTTGATCTAAGGCTATAACTACTTTTTTGTAGAAGCGTTGATGAGTCATGAATTTGCTGATAGCTGCGATATTGCACCCACGATATCACACCTGCAATATTGCATCTGTGGTATTATAGCCAATGCAATATTGCGTACGCAATATCGCATGCCCAGCCACGATATCGCATACGTGATATCGCGGCCTGTCTCCTCATCTATAAATAAGAGGTAGAAAGATGAGCTTTTTAGTCAATTTTTAGAGTCAATTTTAGTTTAAGTGTTTTATTTTCTTTCTCTCCCTTTTCCTCTCCGTGTATGCCCACAGTGTGGTGATTATAATTGTACAGCATCCTTATTCAAGTGTGACATACTTGGACATGCACATGATTGCAAATAAAGATCGAGATTACTTCATCATTGCAGCATTCACTTAGATTAATTATTTAATTAATTGTTATTTATTGCTTTCCTAGTTAATCTCTCTCATCTTTATCTCATGTTAAAATGTGGAATGAGTACGACTTGATTACGAGCATTTAAGTGTGACTACTTGGTAACCCAGTAGCGTACCTAAGATCTGCGCTTGATAATCCCAGTGGTAGTCATGCACGAAGTCCAAGATGTGTACAAATAATCAAGGAACGAATGTTCATCACACTTAGGCTAGTTTAGATTCTCTCACACTCTCTCTCCTAGATTAGTTAATATTACTTTCCATTGCCTTCAAGAGTAGCGTTAGATTAGAAACCACATCATACACCTCACTTTGGACTAAACGATACGTGATAAAGATAATACTTGTCCAGGTGGGAAGATAGTGAACTATGACCTAAGGCTAACTATCTAGATGCCAAAACTAGTTCGTCTGCGAAGTTCAACCAGATCGTGCGTGTAACGCTCGTATTCATATGGTTGAGTGTAGGGGTACCTCGCCACTCATCATTGGCACCGTTGCTGGGGACTAAGTTGTTTGTGTGCTAAGTAGAACATAGGATATCATTCACATCGCTGGGAGCTAGAGCGAACCCTTAGGGTTAATCAGAAGAAAATTTAGGCAACGGTCAATAGCACACCGACGAGATAAACAATGTCTTCTTCTTCTCATAAAAGCACTTTACCACCTCGGGATCACACAAGAGACAGTCGAAGGTCCAACACACGTAACCCAGACCTACCAGTTCCTCAATAGTATATACTGATCACAATGAGTATGTACTCGATTTTACCTTTATCCTCCATTAGGACAAATAATTGCGTTGCCGAGAATTGCAAGGTAACATAGTATTACCCCTAGATCATGCAGTCCCCAACATGCTCCTTCATGCTCTTACATAGATAGACATGATGTAGCTATACGCTGAATACGTTGCATGTGATTATGACACAAGGGACTACCATCCCACCATGGTGCAACATTTAAGGGACTCGCGATAGGAGAGTTAAAGGGCAAGGGGCCCCATAACAGTTCTTCCATCATAAGCAAAATCAAGGGTGGTGAACCTATTTCAATAGGTTTTCCACAAAATAATGTTCCCCCTCCTAACGATGGTGAGGAGGTGGGGTATCAGAACCTACACTCTAGAATTCAAAATCCTAGTTCTGATCCCCATGAACACCAAGTGTTCAATGAGGGAACACAAATACATAACAAAGGTGGGAAGTCAAATCGTCATCGCGATTACGGCCGTAGCCACCGAAGAGAAGGTAAGATACATCGTCATAATGATGGTTCCCCTTCTTCTTCACCTTCATCACATCATTCACCCTCTCCTTCCACATCAAGATGCAGTCACAAAGAGCACAATCGTGAGGATAAAGGTAAGCATAATGAGAACCCTCGACGAGAGAGTCAAGAGCGAGGATGAGGGCATTCTAGAGAGTCAAGGCATAGTAGAAGGAAAAGTAGGGAACCGCATAGGCATCATAGATGCCATGAGAGAAATGACAATGAAGAACCCCTACTAGCAACCTAGAGTATGTTAGAGATTACAGAGGCTGTGAGAATACCTACAAGGCACCAAGAAGATAGCCAAATCAAGAGACTAGACATGAATAATATCCCACAGTTTGAGGAAGGATACAATGCTGATCCAAAAAATCACTTACAGGCATTCCACGATGCCTGTGCCTTGCAGAATATTGAAAATGAGTGGCAAGAGTTAAAGTTGTTTCCTAGGACACTCATAAAAGAAGCGGAAAGTTGGCATCGGTCCTTAGAACCGAAATCCATTCGTAGGGGAGTACGATGCTAGAATTGTTTAACGATAAATATCAAATGTACTCCCGAGTGTCCAACTTGCATAAGTAGATCCAAGGATGGAAACAAGATAATCATGAACCCTTGGATGCTTCCATGGGCCGATATTATGCACTGTTACATCGTTGCCTGAGCCATGGTTACGCACAACAGGATCAACTACACCACCTCGTAGATGGTCTAAGACACAAAACTAGGAGAATCCTTGGAACATATGCCCAAGGAAGATTATCAGAACTTAGGTCCCATGAAGTTCATAGATTGTTGGAGCAAGTAGCTAAGGAAGAAGGAGAGCTACGAAAAAGAGAAAGCGCGGAAGAGTATAACCGCGATCCTTCTCTTCGAAAGAAGGGAGTAAGATTCTGTGAGGAGGAGGATGAGTCACCACTCGAGGAGTTGGTGAATAGAAAAACCTTTCCGCTTTAAAAGTTAACAACCAAAGTGTTGGCTAAGGTAGATCAAATGTGGGACTCCTTAGACAGTAAATTTAAAATCGTTTTAAAAATCGTAGAGGAATCTAAGGAGCGAAGTAGTGACCACAATAAGAAAAAGAGGAGAGATTCGGACCATGCACATAACAAGGGTAAGGGAAAAATGCCTATCACTGATGAGGTTGTGGATTCCAATACGGATGATGACGCAGGATGTGAAATATGCTAGTATGACCATCTTAAAGAATGTTGTCCAATAATCTCACATCTGCAAGAGTCCGGGGTGTATGCACTCAACCTGAGACTTAACAAATGGCAACCCCTCCGAAGGTTACCTTATCCCCAAGGTAACCCAAGGCAGTTCCACCAACCCTTAACATATTATCCAAGTGGAACTCCACCACAACCTATCGAACAACACCAGTAGTGGCAATACCCACAGTCATGAGGGATGCCACCACCTAGGCAACAATACCCTTACCGGAAACCAGATCCATATGGTTGTTACGTGCAGCAACCGGTTTCTCCAAGTGACTCTTTCAATCACATGACCCCACAATGGCACTACCAAGTATGGGAGTATTTTAAGACTCCCTCTCCTGGAAGAGACACTCCACATGCATACCATCCTCCGAATCCATCTGTATCTTTTACGCTGGTAGCTCCACCACCAACCACTCCAACAATGCAAAGGGTATTTCCCACTCAACCGCAACAACCCAATATCACGAGGGCTTCAAATCCTCAATTCTTAGTTGGTTCTGAAAATCTTATGTTGAAAAAACCTTTCTTCAGAACCAAAAATCCAACTAAGCCCTCGCCATCACAAGCGGTTGAACATCTAAACACCTCCGTACCAAATAAAGTTTTGGGACCTCCTTCAACCCAAAAATTGAGCTTAACGCACACAGTTATGTTAACTCATACCATTACTAACTGGATTAAGGTGGGCCATCTTCCCAGGAAATTATCTGATCTTGGAAGTTCTCTAATCTACCTCCAAGTTGCTAGGAATGGACCATGTAAAGCTCTTCTGGACTTAGGTTCCGGAGTTAACTTAATATCACAAAAGATGTACAAAGCCTAGAACCTGCCTCCACTAAGGAAGAGTAATATTTGACTAGAGCTGGCCGACTAGTCCATCATTGTCCCTTTGGGACTAGTGGAGGACATCATTACCACTGTGAGTGGTTGGTCATATCCAGATGATTTCCTAGTGATACAAGTAAACAACAGTAAGGGGGACTTCCCAATAATAATGGGAAGAGCATGGATGAGCACTATAGATGCATGCCTAGGAATCCATAATCTTTCCTTGGAAATATCCAAGAAGAACCCTTTTGGAAAGATTGAGAGGAAGAAAATTCCATGCATTGCATATAGTGACACAGGGTGCCATTGCATGCAGAAATCATGGGTTATGCGAAGTTTAGCATTTCCTGCATGCAATCAGTGTGCACAAGAAATTAATATATAAAGGTGCCTGTATGTAGTAGCCACATGACAAGAGGACATCCTATGGCTGATGGCTGATCAAGAAAGTAACTTAATAACATGCATGGAATTAATTGAGGAAATAACTAGTGCTTACATTGGAAGCACAGATGCACTAGAGCAAGTTCGTTGTTAACTTCCAAACCTTAACCCTAAAACCATTGATTGGGGGAAGTTGGAGATTCTTGAGAGATTTAGACAAGAGCCCCTAGATTTGAAACCATTGCCCACCAGTCTAGAATACATGACCCTCAAAAACGGAAAACTAGTGATCATCAATGCAAAACTTGCTCCCAAGCAAAAAGAAAGCCTGCTGAAGGTGATAAATAAATGGTCAAAAGCCTTTGCTTGGTCTTACCTTGAGCTAACTAGAATAGACCCTAGGATATGCCAGCATAGGATTTACACGGACCCCTCCATGAATCCTCGAAAACAACCACAGAGGCAATTGAACCCGAAAATGAAAAAAATAGTAAAATAAGAGATAGAACAACTTCTTAAAGTTGGGTTCATATATCCTATTGATGATAGCGAATGGGTTAGTCCTCTGGTAATCGTGCCTAAAAAGGGAGACAAATGGAGGGTGTGTATAGATTTTAGGCTATTAAACATGGCAACATTCAAGGATCACTTTACGTTGTCATTTTTTAACCAAGTCTTAGACACCATAGCAGGACATCGCTATTACAGTTTTTTGGATGGTTATAGTGGGTATAACCAAATACGAATCACGCTAGAAGACCAGGCCAAAACAACGTTCACCAGTCCTTGGGGAACGCTTGCATATAAACAAATGCCATTTGTCTTGTGCAATGCTCCTGCCACGTTTCAACGTTTAGGTCTAAGCATATTCCAACAGCAGATAGGGAATGGAGTGGAAGTCTTTATGGATGACTTCTCCACCTATGGGACAAGCTTTGATCAAGCCCTAGACCAATTAGAGCAAGTGCTAAAATGATGTGTAGAAACCAACCTGAAGCTCAACTGGCAGAAAAGCCATTTGATGGTTCAAGAGGGCGTAGTACTGGGGCATAAGATTTCACATTCAGGAATAGAGGTAGGACCCGAAAAAGTTAAGGTCATCCAAGGAATCACCTAACAACCAGAAACTGTCAAAGACATTCGATCATTCCTTATACACACTGGCTACTACAGGAGATTCATTGAGAACTTCTCCAAGATTGCCAAACCGTTGGTAGAATTAACGAAGAAGGATGCACCATTCGAAAGGACCAGGGAATGTGAACGAGCATTCCAAACTCTAAAACAAAGGCTTGTGGAAACTCCCATTCTACAAGCCCCTGATTGGTCTAGACCATTCCATATAATGATCGATGCATCTAATTATGCCTTAGGAGCCATACTGACACAATTAGATGAACAAAAATGCCCTTATTACATCCACTGTGCAAGTAAGAGTATCGTCGATGCACAACTCAACTACACAACTACAGAAAAGGAATTAATGGCTGTAGTGTTTGCACTGGAAAAATTTAGGCACTATGTGTTAGGCTACAAACTGTACATTCATATGAATCATAGTGTAATTAGGTTCCTCATGAACAAGCTAACAGTTAGCCCTCGTATTATACGTTGGTTGGTAATCCTTCAGGAGTTCGATCTAACGATAGTAGATTGAAAGGGCATCAAGAACGTAGTTGCAAATCACTTATCTCGGTTGCACTGGGACAGCAAAGAGGACGAATATGCCATATCTGATCATTTTCCTAACGAAACCCTCTTTGTCGGTGTAGTGAATAACCAACTGATGGGCACGAATTGGTATAGTAGCATTCTCACCTATCTCCTTTCCCAACAAACACCATAGGGGTTGGACTTTAAGAAGAAGCAATAGTTTCTTCACAAAACCAAGTACTTCGTGGAGATCAGAGGACAACTTTAGAAAGTCTATCTTGATAGCTTAGTTTGATGGTGTGTACCCGATGTGGACCAACTAAGAGTTCTCCAGGATGCTCATGAGGACCCTTGTGGGGATCACTATGTAGGGAGACGAACAGCTATCAAGATCCTACTTGTAGGATATTATTGGCCAACACTATTTCGGGACGCCCATCATTTTGTCCAATCCTATGAGCGCTGTCAATGTGATGGTGGAAGGACTACTAGAATGGAGGATCCACAACAATGGATTCAACCTTTGGAATGCTTCAACATTTGGGGAATAGACTTTATGGGGCCCATTACACCAATGTCTAATGGAAAAACTTATATTATTGTTGTTGTTGACTATTTAATAAAATGGGCCAAAGCAGCTGCTGTAATAGACTGCACATCGTCTACAGTTGCATGATTTGTACAAAAACAAGTCGTAAATAGGTTTGGTGTGCCGCGTGCACTTATCTCGGATAACGGAATGCATTTCATGTTTGCAACCTTCCAAAAATTGATGCAACGCTTAGGGGTTGAACATTAATTGACTACACCTTATCACCCCCAAGCTAATGGCCAAGCCGAGGTCACTAATCGAGAGATTACTAGAATATTAACAAGGACAATTAGCAAATATAGGCGAGATTGGAGCACTAAACTGAACGATGCTCTCTAGGCATACCGCTCCACTTGGAAGCTCCCTACAGGCTACTCTCCCTATGAGTTAGTGTACAGAGAACTCCCAAAGCTTCTAATTCAAACTGAGCTCCATACACTGTCCATGGCATGTGACCTCCACCTTGACCTTGATCTAGCACAAAAGCAAAGATTGGCAACTCTAAACATGCTAGACAAGAATCGATTGGTTGCCCTGGCATCAAACAAGTTGCACAAGGCACATAATAAGCAACATCATGACTTAAGAATTCGAACAGTTAAGTACCAACCAGGAGATAAGGTCCTTTATTGGAGCCCCATGCATGTACCACAACACACAAAATTTCAAACATTGTGGGAAGGACCTTACATTATTGATACAACCTTTCCCTCTAGAGCCATGATAATATACAAGCCTGAAAGCCCTGATAAGAGATTACTAGTCAATGTGCAACAAACAAAACCCTTCCTTGAACTAAGAATAGCCAGTGCAAATTACACCTCTGATAGCGAATGACCTCGCTCATTATTTCAGATCTCTCCCTTTCAATTCAGTCATGGGAGAGATGGCCACATGTGCCAATCAATCAAGGCCCTTAGTTTCTTTTGAAATTTTTGTTTTATACATTTTTGTTTTACAATTTCTTTAACCTTTCTTGTTTTTGTTTCATAACATCATTCATACTTTTTATTTTATTTAGGTGTGTGTGTGTGTGTGTGTGTGTGTGTGTGTGTTTATCCATTTTGTTAAGTTTGCCACTTAATAAGTGCTCTAAAGATGGTATGAACTGTATTCCATTGATTGCTAATGTTTGGTTTTTACCTTTAAGCTATGATGTTGATACTAAGGTATGGTTCTTTTGATATAGCAGGCAATGAGTCCACTTCATCCATACATCCATAAAATTCTATGGTCTCTCTTGGCTTGGAACTGTACAGTCCCTTTCTTCAAAATAATAAGAACTTTTAACGAATTAGTGACTGAGTACTTCTCAAACTAAGGACTCAAGGATTGAAAAGGGTGTGACTTCAAGGGGATTTGATGCATTTGTGTTGGCCATTCTCTTGGGTGCTTGGGTGTTTTCTTCTTGAGTTTTCTTACCATATTGACATTACTCAATTATCGGGAAGCTGAGCAAATAAAAATAATAAGTCTTTGCATGGTGTGGTTCTCACGCAAAAAAAAAACAGTGGGAATTCAAAGCACACCCCTTAGACAGAATAATCACTTGGGCTACAAGCACTGGTTATGGAACTAAAATAAACATGTTCCCTTTAACTAAGGCCCTTCTCGCTTCCTACTTTCTCATCTTTCATTTCGTTGGAATGGTGGTGGCTCTTTGGTGAAGGCATTCTTGTTACTTTGAGAGGATGGATTAGCCAAATGTATTAATGCAAAGTCACTGGATGTGAATGGTCTGAGGCCAGCGTTGGAATGAGATCTACCAAATCACATTAATCATTAAATACACAAGGGGCTGTACACCACCTTGTGCTTGAGACTCCATTCCATTCTCTTCTTTCCATCGTTCTTTCTCCATTATTCACCTCATTGTTGGTTGTATCATTAGTGTATATTTTGGTTGATGCATTGTTTTCCTTTTGGTAAATTCTTTTGGTTAAGACTTTAACTCTTCCAAATGATGTTTCTAGAGCCTACGGACTCTTTGAATGTGGGTTTGTCAAGGCATTAAGGGCATGAGCCTGCTTTGGGGAGGACCCACTGGCATTCCTATTTGGTGCATCAGTTAATTTCTTTCCCTTAAACATTTTCGCGATCAATTTCTATTTTTTTCATTTCCATCTCTAACATCCACTTCATTAGTGTTACAGTTGTCTCTTTTCCTCCATCTTTCTTATTCCTTATCTTTTTCCATTCTCTCACCACCAAAGGTTCACGATTAGTCATGGGGGTCCTGGTCCAATTTTTTTGATTTTCTCTAAACCCCTACACCTCGGGTAGGCACCAATATTATATCTCTAGACCCATATCAGCCATACCACAACTCAACCAATGGACCTTACACCAAAGCAAGGTATCAATTGCATTATGATTCATTTACCCTTGCTAATATAAGACTGTGTTGTGTGTGCATATGGAAATCATACAACAACGGATTGGATCTGCAGGAAACACTTGAAATGGATCAGTGCTGAAACAGCTATGCAAGGAAGGAGATTGATGGTGCGCTTACTGATAGACAACAAAATGCCCAAGCTTGGCGTTAGTAGCAGCAGACTTCTTCTCTCTTCTCTCTCAACTGCCAAATAAGGCCTGATCTCAAATGTATAAAGTGTTCACTCATGTTGTTATGAACACCAGTTTTTTCATGTTCTATAATGATGATTTGTTCACATGTCATCCCATTCACCATTAGTTCCATTCAAGTCAATAATCCCATACCTTCCCAATATTTTGTAAGAAACTCAAGGACAAGTTTTCATTCAGTCATGGGGGTATGATGGGATGTGATATTGCATGGGCCGCAATATTGCGTACGTGATATCGCAGCCCAATCGCTAGTTCTATAAATAAGAGGCGACTCTCCCTTGTTTCTCCATCTAGATCTTGACCCTAGCCAAACTCTTGCCATTTTTCCATTCTAGAGTTAAAATAATTTCCATGTGCCAAAGTGAATGGATCTTTATTCGAGCAATTTTGTACCTGAGAAAATAATTGTGTACAGTAATAAAGATGAACTTTTGGATAAACCTTGCAGTGCATGGACTAAGCTAAATAGGATTTTAATTACTGTTAAATGTTTAAATGCTTTCTTAGGACTTAATCTCTCTCAACCCTCAACTCTTATAGTTAAGTGCATTCAGTACGACCGCTTCGAGCATGTGCGTTACGCTTGGTAATCCCAGTAACGAATAGTGTTTGGTAATCCCAGTAGCATTGCATTAGTTCAGGGTGTGAACGGCAAGTGGGAACAGATACTGATGCTAGGATAATTAGAGCTTAGTTAGTGAATGTTAGTTACTTAGTCTCTTCATCCTTTTCCCTCTTACCATAGGCGATAAAACATAAAAGATATAAAAATCATGTACCTCAAGTTCACTTAACCATACAACCATGAAAAATACAAGTGAGCTTGGGAAGACAACAACTAATTAACCTTAAGTGTTCCATAAGGTGCATAAGCACTTAGTCCTTAGAGTCGACCGGATCGCACGTGAAAACGCTCGTATTCGTATGGTTGAGTGTAGGGGTACCTCGCCACTCATCAAGGGTTCTCGAGGTATAGTTATGTATTCAAATTTTCCTTTGATAGGGATTAATAGCTCTGAGAAATTTGACCTAAAGAAGTCCCCAAACTTGGCTTCAAAAGTCCTAGATAGGAGCACACCATAGGTAGGTGACATGTCAACTATTAGGATATCTATGTAACATGTGAACGTAGGGTATTGTTTAAGTTGCACTTTCACTCATTCTAATGACCCTACTACAAGTACGTTGGATCCATCAAGTTGAATCACATTTTTCATTTGTGGTATCATTTGTGATCCTAATGTCTTACATACCTCAAGTGACATGACACTAATAGTTGCTCTAGAATCCATCAAAAAATTGAGGACATTCTTTCCTAAAATAATCATTGTTAAGAAAAGAGGTTGCTCTTTCTTACTCATCATAGAATTGTTTACATTTTGTACTGATAATGTGTTAGGACTTTCTATGAAGTGAACTTGCCTTTCAAGGGTTGGGAATTTTCCTTTATTGGTTTCTAGTTTATGAACTATCTCTTGAACCACCTCTTTCATTTCATTAAATTGTAACAGGAAATGTTAGCTTTGGTTTTTTTCAAATCCTCAACTAGATCGTAAGTCTTAGGTATGTCTTTCACTTCTTGTTAAGGTGGAGTTCTTCTAAGTATAGAAGGTGGATTTGGTTGTTGTGGGGTGTTTGTTTGGGATGACCCAGTTTGAGTATTTATGTTACTTTGACTAGGAGCTCTTCTATTTGGAGGAATGTAAGGGTCAATCCTAGTTTATTGTTGTGTGTTGTTCATGATGTCACTAAGTCTATGGTAGCGAGCATTATCTGGATTAGGGTCGCTTACCACAACTTGTTCAAATGAAGGCACTTCCTCATTCTTAGTTTCATGGGGTACATTAAGGACCATAACGAGGAGCTTCTCATTTTTTTGACCTTCAATATGATCGTCATATAATGCCAAGAATTGAGAACAAGTCCTCTCAGAATGTTGCATCGCGTTATGGAGGTGGTAATAATCATCATTGGCTGATGAACTTGACTTTTCTAATTGTATAGGATCCTTGTTATTGTTTCTCTTTATTTCAACTACTTCATTAGAAAGTTTTTGAAGTGAAGTTAATATCTGGGTCATTTGATTTTGAGCTTGAGTCATGGGTTTAACAAGATTAGATACCTTGTTTGGGTTTATGATGGACTGAATTAAGGCCTTCGATTGATCCTCATTCAAACCAGTGTTAGATGGTAGGAATGGAGAAGATGTGGGGCCTTGAAAGTGATTGTTTGACAGTTGAGTCATTTGAAGGAGAATGAGAGTTTGGAACATAGTATTGGCTATTGGAAAAGTTGGTAGAGGTAGAGGGTTAGATTGTATGAGATTACTAATGCTGATCATTCCAAATTGAGTTTGAATGTTGTTCATAAGGGTGATTTGTTCTAATTACATGGCTTTAGCCATTGCTCCCTATATTTCTATTATGTTGGGGTCCAATTTGATGGCATAGGCAAAGAATAGATTAATGGTAAAGAGGAAAAAGTTGAGGATACCATCAAGTTGTGGATGCATCTCGTTTGGCACATAGGTAAGTTGATGAAGAAATCTAAGGTTGTAATCCCTAACATTTTCCACAAGTAGCTTTCTTAGGCTGGTGAAGTCGCTAGATGCTATGGTGGGGCTTGTGAATTTGTCAAACTGAGTCAAAAACTTATTTTTGAACTCCTTCCATGAGTTAATGGAGGCATTGGGGAGCATCAAAAACCATTGGATTGCTTTAGTTTTGAAAGTTGTCACAAATACCCTACATGCCACATCGTTTTGGACAATGTTGTGGATGCCTAGTAAGGTTTTAGAACATTGTATATGTTGGCGGGCATCGCTAGTAGGGGTTGTGAGATCGAAAAAAAAATTATATTTTGAAGTGATTTTGGGATATCATCATAATTAGTGAAATTGAAGGGGTTGCTGACCAAGGGAGCTAAGGGTTGATTGGTTGCCATCCTAGTCCAAGTTCTCCTGGGAATAAAGCTTGGGAAACGTGATGCTCGTTGCTTTGTTAAAGTAAAGCGACGGGTAATTGGTCAACTAGGGGCAGAGGAAAGTTCACTCATAAAACAAAACTATAAAATATAATTATTAGAATAAAACTATAAAATTGTGTAAAAGAAAAGAAAATATTGAAATAATAATTTTTTTTGTAAAAAAACACTATATTTTTTTTTTGAAAAAAAAATAAATGTATAAAATTGCAATACTTATAAATTTAAAGAGGAAATAGTAAAATGCAAAATTTTAGAAAAAAATATATTTAAAATTACATAACTAAATAAAACCACCTTACCTATCTTAGGTAAGGACCGCCAAAACACAAATTCAAAAATGGGACTAAAAAATGAGGATTTTTTTTTAAAGAAAGGATTAAAGAAAAATGGGTGATAAGACTCGAAAGTGTTTAAGAAACAAACTTTGAGACTAGGAAATAAAGGGCTCAAAAATTCTTTTAAAAAAATTCTTCAAGGAAATGGCTAAAAACAGAAATTTTAAATAAAAACAAGTTTAAAATAAGGAAAATGAAATTTTTGGGAAATAGAATAGGGACTAGAAAATGATAGAAAACTCGTGTTATGAGACTATTGCCTAGGGTACGGAAACCTTGGAATAGTCTCAACTATAGAGCGCTACGTGGCCTTTTGCAAATAATAAACTAAAAAAGAAAATTTGGAATTTAAATTAAATAATTATCTTGATTACACTGAGTAACTAAAGAAATGAATTTTCCTTGGTCTTGTTGTTCTGCGAGCCATGTGTGCTGCCTAGAATGCTACCGCTGTAGAGAGGAAGAGGGAGCGAGGAGGAGGAGAAAAGAGAAAAAGAGAGACTACCCACCGCAGTCTACACAAGGTAGCAATTGTGGTATTCAAAGCTTGTCATTGTCTGCCACCTTTTATGCACCGTCGTAAAGAGGAAAATCATCCACCCATGTTTCACCACCGAGACAAGGTGCCAGCTCAAAGAAAACCACACGTCTCACATCCTGCACATGGGCTACGATGCTTGCGTTGTTGCAAGTAGAAAAAAGAGAGAGAGAACCCTCTTGCCATTGCTGGAAAGACTCGCAAGGATTCGATTTTGAGCTGTTGGCTCTTGCTTTGGACCCTCCTCAAAGATTAGTTGGAAGCCTGTAAAAAAAAGGAAAAGAAAGGAGGAAACCGCTACCTCCGAAGAGAAAGCCCTAGATCCTCCTTCCAAGAAAGAGAAACTGTCATTTTTGATTTTTTTCTTCTTTTTGGCTGAAGAAGAATAGAAAGAGATCGTCGCGTCTTGTGAGCCGCATCCCCCTGCGTGCCTCCCCGCCCCCTTGGGAAGAGAGAAAGCCCCCTTTTTATAGCTGCTGCAACCAACCAATAATGGCACCCATGTTCTATTGCAATGACCACACCAGTACAATCACCACTATGAATGGCCACCACTTGGCCGTTACTTCCCACGATCTCCAATTTAAGTGCCCACTATATCCTTTTATGTAATTGGTCAACGTTATGTGCAGTATGCATTTGTAGAGAACACTAGACGCCTTCATGTCATTTGCTATTTTTTTCCTTAAATTGCCAACAGTTGCTGCACTGGACAACGGCAGTTTCACAGCATGAATATCAATCTAAACAGAGACCAAGGCATGAATGCTATTATTGATTAAGATCAGTGAAAGATTTGGAAGTCTTGATTTAACAATCTTTAATAGTAACATTTACTATCACCATCCCTTGCATGCTTTTTATAGTGGTTATTAAGAGACAAATAGAGACATTGATAATCATGGCCCCATGAAAGCATAAGAAATGTTAACATCAACACAACCTTGTCATGGATGGTGAGAACGATGGTTCAATCTTCATCCTTGTCATGCCTATAGGTTCAGGTTCTTAAATTGTGTCATTATATTACTATCCCATCATCAACTTTCTCTTGTCAATCACAAAGGTGCATCAAGCAGCTTGTGGAGTCTCAATCCATCAATAAAGAGTCATGAGTGATACTCGTCTATAGTAGTAATCGTGGCTATTGCAAATCATGGTAAGGACAAATCTTATAGTGAAATCACAAAATTCCAAATTAAATACAAGGACAATGTGCAAATATCCTCTTGGAATGCAGATTTACTTCAGTTAGAAGATCCACCACCTGCTTGAAATATTTAACGTTCAATAGACTTGTCATGTCAAATAATGAAAACCATCGATGCATCCGTCTGAACAATAGAAAAAGAAATGCTCTTGCAAATCCGTGTAACATCAGAATTCACTGTCCTGGCAATCTTAAAAAGGAATGTGTCACATCCCCGGTTGCAAACAGAGATGCATGCACCAGAAAATCTTTTGAAACAAGCTCTATTTTGTTTTAAACTAAGGAAATCTTTGTGACTGCAGAGACATGATGGGCATGGAAAGTACACCACGGCCAACTCACTGGATCAGAAGGTTTATCTCTGTCTGCAGCCTTAATTAAAACAGTGATCCAGTAACCATTCAGCTAAACGTAACTATAGACAAAAGAAAAGAGTGTAGAACCGTTCTCCGCAGAATTAAACACATGATACGGAAAAAAAACATAGAAGACAAAAATCATTATAGTTGAGCAGAATTTAGAATTTTGAAAACAGGAATAGTAACAATACACTATAATCTTCAGAATTCATCATCTTATCCTTAATAAAATTGGTCAGCATATCCGATGTTTTTCTTTTTTTCAAATAACCATTCGCATATCTTTTTTCAAATAACCATTCGCATATCTCAAGAGCTCAAGCTTTATCTATTTGAAATTTTATGGCATCTGCTTTGACAAGTCTCATCTATTTACAATTTTATCGTATCTACCTTTAAAAGTACATGATATTTGACTTCTTCGTGGCCTCATGATTCGAAAATTCTTCAAAGAAGACACTTTCTAGATGCAGTGTTCACTGTCCGCAGCTTGAAAGTAATCTCATTTGATATATTTCACACCAGCTTTACCATTTCAGGGAATTGCTCAGAGATCACGGTTGCCTATTCAAAGCATAAAGTGAAGCATAAAATTTTCACTTTGTATCAATGAGATGAGGTCAATGTCTATTCGTATCATTTTATCCACTTCCTTGATGTGGACAAAAGCACAGAACCACCGTCTTTTAAATTTTTGAATACTAAGTGGACCAAAGGTTGCAGAGACTGTTAGTTGGGGAAGCATTCTTCCACTAACATAACCAACCAAAGTTAATACAATAGTGGGTTCATGAGATTGGCTTTGAATTTAAAAGGCACCATTTAAGATGATAAAGAACCGAAGTCTTATATTCCAGCAATTTATTCCAGTGCATATACTTGAAATTCTGCAAGCCAATGCACCCTTGTAAAACTACATCTTAAGGAAAATTTCTGGAACTGGAATCCGTTGAGTAGTTGCATGTTATCTAATGATAGATTTTCTTAGAGAGAGTGTACAAAGATTTGGTTATTTTGGTAGAGCAAAATAAAATAGCAACACAATCCACGGTTAATGGCCTAATTATGGAATATCCATGTTTCATGGGACCTCCTGTGACTCAATTTGATCACTGGATTCTTGTTCACGATTTGTTGGAACCAATACTTGTTAGAAAAGGCCCCTTTTTATAGGGGCTGAGATCAACCAATAATGGCACCTATGTTCTGTTGTAACGGCCGCACCACTAATCATCGCAAACATTACCATGAATAGCCACCACAGCCACCACTTGGCCGTTACTGCCCACTATGTTCTAAAAAAATAGTTATGTAACCGGTCAACATTATGTGTAGTATGCGTATGCATTTGCAGAGAACACTACTAGACAGTCTTTATGTCATTTTATAATGCCCTTGTTTAGATTAACATAAATCTTTGTCACTATGCTAATTTTTTTAAATTGCCAACGGTTGCTGCACTTGACAACGGTAGTTTCACGGCATGAATATCGGCCTAGAGACCCAGGCACAAACGCTATTATTAATCTCAAGATTTGAAAATCATGATTTAACAATCTTTGATAATAACATTTACTGTCACAGTGTCATCCTTGCATGATTTTTATGGTGATTATTGAGAGAAAAATAGAGACATTGATAATCATAGCCTATCAGAACATGGGAAGTGTTAACATCAACACAACCTTGTCATGGATACAGGTTCAAGTTTTACCATCCCATCCCATCATGAAGCTTTTGCTGTCAATCACAAAAGCGCATCGGGAAGCTTCTGGAGTCTCAATCCATCAATAAAGAATCATGAGTGATACTCGTCTATAGTAATAATCGTGGCTATTGCAAATCATGGTGACGACAAAGCTTACAGTGAAATCACAAAATTCCAAATTAAATACAAGGACAATGTGCAAGTATCTTCCTGGAATGCAGATTTACATCAGCCAGAAGATCCACCACCTACTTGAAACATTTAACGTTCAATAGATTTGTCATGTCAAATAATGAAAACCATCAATGCAATCGTCTCAACAATAGGGAAAGAAATGCAGAATCTTGCAAATCCGTGTAAAATCAGAATTCACTGTCCTGGCAATCTTAAAAAGGAATGTGTCACATCCCCGGTTGCAAACAGAGATGCATGCACCAGAAAATCTTTTAAAAAAACCTCTATTTTGTTTTAAACGGAGGAAATCTTTGTGACTGCAGAGACATGATGGGCATGAAAAGTACACCACGGCCAACTCACTGGATCAGAAGGTTTATCTTTGTCTTCAGCCTTAATTAAAACAGTGATCCAGTAACCATTCAGTTAGCTAAACGTAACTATAGACAAAAGGGAAGAGTGTGAAACACCACTAATTTTGGCTTAGCATTTTTAGACAAGAATCAAGCTAAATCATGCTGCTGCCCAACATGAGTACAGCATGATCAAACTTGGAGGTCTCGGAAACAGCCCCCGATGGTCCATGATTCAACAGACAAGGTCCCCTCTGGGCTGACAGGCGACTGCACCAACTTCCAGCATCTACAATCAAAAGTTTCAGGTTCAAAATGTTTGGTCTTGGCTAAGTTTCAGGATCAATGTTACCAATTTTTAGAGCCTAAAACTGAGCCAAAATGACTTGATTTTAAGAGTGTAAGTCGTCCTCAAGGTCCACTATTGATAACTATGGGTAAAAATTTCAGCCCAAAATTACACTACATCACGCTGAATGCTAGACAAGCGAGGCGGTGTTAATCCTTCTTGATTTTCTTTTTCAAGAAATCTGTAAAATGGCAAGAGGACATGGAAGCCTATGCAAAATCAGGCCAAATATTCAACAAAAAAAAATATAATTTTTCCAAGCGTACTGGTGGAGCCAGAGCTAACCCTTCTAAATTTTCTTTTTAAATTTTTAAATTTTTTTTTATCGCTTGAGGGCTTGTATTTCTAATTTGTATTTTTTTTATGAGTTTGAATAACCCATAAATTGTAAAATACATTGAATTTGGTCAAAAAAGTCAAATTGCCAACACACATCCAACTCGTGCCAACTATTCATGGGACACATGTTACAAGATCTATTTTTCTCTCATCTCTCATCGTGCCCGACAATCTCTCCCTGTTTGTTTCCCTTCCAACCTTACACCGACGATTTAGGTCAGAGAACCGTTCTCGGCAGGATTAAACACATGATACGGAAAAAAAACATAGAAGACAAAAATCATTATAGTTGAGCAGAATTTAGAATTTTGAAAACAGGAATAGTGACAATACACTCTGTAATCTTCAGAATTCATCATCCTATCCTTAATAAAATTGGTCAGCATATCTGATGTTTTTCTTTTTTTCAAATAACTATTCGCATATCTCAAGGGCTCAAGCTTTATCTATTTGAAATTTTATGGCATCTGCTTTGGCAAGCCTCATCTATTTACAATTTTATCGTATCTACTTTTAAAAGTACATGATATTTGACTTCTTCCTGCCTCATGATTACGAAAATTCTAAGAAGACACTTTCTAGATGCAGTGTTCACCGTCCGCAGGTTGAAAGTGATCTCATTTGATATATTTCACACCAGCTTTACCTTTTCAGGGAATTGCTCAGAGATCACGGCTGCCTATTCAAAGCATAGAGTGAAGCATAAAATTTTGACTTGGTATCAATGAGATGAGATCAATGTCTATTCGTAAAATTTTGACTTGGTATCAATGAGCTGAGATCAATGTCTATTCGTATCATTTTATCCACTTCCAACAAATGTTGATGTGGACAAAAGCACAGAACCACCATCTTTTAAAGTTTTGAATACTAAAGTGGACCAAATCCCATTCTTCCACTAACGTAACCAACCAAAGTTAATACAATAGTGGGTTCATGAGATTGGCTTTGAATTTAGAAGGCACTATTTGAGATGATAAAGAACCGAAGTCTTATATTCCAGCAATTTATTCCAGTGCATATACTTGAAATTCTGCAAGCCAATGCACCCTTGTAAAACTACATTTTAAGGAAAATTTCTGGAACTGGAATCCGTTGAGTAGTTGCATGTTATCTAATGATAGATTTTCTTAGAGAGACTGTACACAGATTTGGTTATTTTGGTGGAGCAAAATAAAATATCAATACTATCCACGTTTAATGGCCTAATTATGGAATATCCACATTTCATGGGATCTCCTGTAACTCAATTTGATCGCTGGATTCCTGTTCACGATTTGTTGGAAACAATACTTATTCCATGTATCGCATCAATTCCAAAACTTACGGGACTGATTTTGGAATGTCCTCGGTGCATGATTTCTGCTGTTTAGAAATTTCCAGAAGCCGGCAACCTGGATTTATGGAGTTTTCCAATCACGTTAACAACTGTTTCTTTATTAAATTTCTATTTGGTTCCCAACTTTCCATCCATTATTTTGAGTATAAATCAAGATTGAACTCGGGATGGAAGCTTCCTAAGAAACATTTAATTTCGTGTACTGTTGAACTACTTTTACTCGTGATCCATGAAGCACACATCTCACAAACTTCATATGTTTTCTTTATTTTAGGCTGAACTGATTATCACGGAAGCATCTTGCTAGCATCCAAAACAAGGGAAACTGCCGAAAGGTAACTATAAACTGTGTGCTAATTTCAATTCAGAAACAACTCATCATATTGACCGAATCAAAACAAGGCAACGTGTGTTTTCATGGTCAAGAAAGTCTTTTGTGGTCGGTAAGAGGTTAAGTTTTTCCAGCAACGTGTCATAGTCTACGTTCTTCTTCCTTTATTTTGGTTCTGCTTCCTTTATTTCGGCTGAAAGGCAAATTAGTTGCCCTGTTCAAGAGATGTGCTAGCTGGAGAAGAAAAATTAAATCCAAAACCTTAACAGAGCCCAATGTTGCAAGTTGACCCCCTAGTCAACCTACAACAAGACAAAAGCTTATCGCACCCCCCTGGGACGACAGCTGAAGAAGGAGATCAAGACACCTAATTCAAAGAGAATTCAGTTGGAAAAGGTAATATTATTAAGAGAGTCTAGTTCGCGACATTGAAGTTGAACATTTCCAGCAATAGAGCATTTCATACCATAGTCAAATTCATTGCATTTCATACCATAGTCAAATTCATTGTAGTTTGTGTTTTGATACCAAGCATCTAGACGACATTTCCAAATAAAGAAGATAATCTCAAATAGGAGGATTTTCTAGGCTTTTTGAAGGTGACGCTTAACACAATCATCTTGAAGGATACATTGAGGAAAACTAAGAGAATGATTAGGAAGGAAGACTTGGAGAGATTTACACCATTGCCAAATGTATTGAGAGAATGAGCAATCCC
>MNCI01021779.1:163994-220536 GCA_015680685.1 Gnetum montanum
GTAGGAGAATCATTTCTAACAGTATATAGTTGGTCAATATGGTGGAGATTGTGGTCAGCAAAACGATTGGCTCTATGAGAGAATTCATCATAGAGATAACCTCCATTCTTTTTGAAAATAGGAGACCACCAGATCGAGTGTGTCGAAAGAGAGTGCAAGCTTATATGTTCAAGAGAGTCCTTTTCAGTCAGGGTAAATTAATTTAATAATTTTATTATTTTAAGAGTGGAGGCCAATTATCAACATAAATAAATAAATAACTATAGCTATGATGATGTTTGATGTTTGGCTAAAAAATAACTTTTCTACTGAAATAACATATATTGCTTTTGGTTTTTGTTTACTGAAATAACATATATTGCTTTTGGTTTTTGTTTACAATTTCAAGAGTATGGCATAGTTTCCATGATGTGAAAATCAATTCTAAGTAAAATATCTGAGATTTTATTAATTTAAAAAGTATAAAAGATTCTCTCAGCCAAATAATAGATCTATATTATAAATATATAGCTAAACTAATTTAATATTTTTTATTGAATTCCCTACATCAGGTTTTTGATCATGTTTGTTGGTCCATGTATAAAATACAAAAGTACTTCATTTGATATAATATATACTTTTTTTTATCGAATAATGCTTCCTCCATAGGTGAAAATGCCTAACTAATTCAAATTCAAACTCCCCACGATACACCTAACCACCAAAGGGAGTGGACAAAAAGTACAATATCTTGTCTTTATAATTTTTAAAAGAATATGGTCAAGATCCTTTCTCTATTTGAACCAGCTATCTAGGTTAATGATTTTTGTACAAGAATAATGATTACATGAATAACTAAACTCACATGAAAATTGTCCATCAAAACAAGAAAGGATTTATATTTTATTGTCATGCATGAACATTGTTAAAGCAGGAACGAGGTAGAGCACATCTGCTTCAGGTTCAAGTGAAATGCTAAATGCGATTACACATGAAAAGGAACAAATATTATTATTTGAATACAATCTCTCCCGGCATTGCTGTTAACATAAAGTATAAAGTGGCATTTCAGCCCATAGAGCTCCAACTACAGGGACACCGCTACTGGACCAAACATGAATTTCAGATACTTCTTAAAAGATAATCACGAAAATTGCAAGTCGTTCATAAAAAAGGAAAGGATTAAAATTTAAAACCATTGTTTTGACAATTATTTCGAAAGTTTCAGGGTTGCCATCCCATGGAAGGTAAGGAGTTAATAAGGGAACTTGACCGCTTCTACCAATCCTATTGGAGTGATACGGAAAGGCAAAATTCCTCTAATTCCTTTTCATAGGGGAAGCATCTATACTTTTTAGAAAGTAAAAAAGAATAAGGTGCCCTTTTCATTGGGTAAAGTATTCTCTTGTTGGTTTAGTCTCCGTCAGCCCCATAACATGTTAAAAATTATAGAAAAGTGTAAATGGCTCCCTATGAAAATCACAAGCTTGTCCTGATGGAGTGAGAGTCAAAAATTTGCATACCTTCGAGTCTAGGAACAATCACTTGGAAGGATGGTTGAACACGTTGTTAGGATCAGGAACGATCACGAGGAAAGGCTGATTCAGAACAATTTGGGAAAACTATATTCAAGGCTGTTTGAACATTAGAATTAGGACTTGAACATTAGAATTAGGACTTGAATCACTGTTGGGAACAAATCATATGATCGTTTAAAAGAGAGTTTACCAATCCGCTCTCTCGCTTTTTTTAAAAAGATAAAAAACAAAAAAGGGTCTTTTTAAAAGAAAACAACCATGTTCCTTTTCGGTGCTTTTATGAGAGTAATTTATGTACTTAAAATAATTATTTTTATTCTTTTTGGCCTCCTGAAACTCTCGTAATTGGCTTCCTATAATGCACATCGGACTTGGAGAGATCCGGAGCCTCCCATTCATATCATGTTGCCTTTATTTTCGTACTTTTTTAAAACATTTCTTGCGTGATTGAGCAACATGAAACCCACCTGCTTTTTTAATTTTTTTTTTTAAAAAACCTATTTTATCAGCGTTTTGTTATATGCTCATGACATTCCAAATCCTCTATCCTCATGGTGTTATTGTTATCTTGTTATCTTTAATTAAGCCTATAGCTTGAATGCCAACATAACCTTTAAGATTGAACCTATAACTTGCAAATTACAAGCTGCATCCTCTAACCAAATGAAGCATGCAAATCATAAGTGACATGGTACAAGGAAAGAAAGTTGAGTCACCTCTACAATTAGCCCACATTGACAAGGAAATTGAGTTGACAACATTTGTGGCATTGTGTTCAAATTTTTAAACTAACTGCCCTTGCTCTCCATGTGCTCATGAGCCTCAATTGAGGAATTAAATTACAACGAAAGTTAATCATAGAGTTCTTCAAAGCCCATGTGGAATATGCGCAAATGTGTATTGGCAGTAGTTCGTGGCCAGCTATTTGCAAAGGAATCACACTGAAATTATAGCTAAAATCGGGCTCATAACCTCTCCATGTGCTCTCTAAAATCACACCATTGCATCACATATTATCTCATGCAAAACTCAATTCGCAGAAGTACACGAGCTCTTTATCTTCCACAGGCGTCACATGAGTCACCAGCATGCTTAAATCTTGTGTGGTTGTTTGCCGGGTTGGAATAACGATTCGACCTTTTATTATCTCCTCTTAGGTTAAGAGGATGGTTAAATTTTCTTGTTGGTTTATAGAGGTTGGCATTATGGTTAAATCTTACGCTTCACATTTTGAAAGTACAGTAAATTGATTGCGCGGAAGCATGATTAACAGAAATCTTCCATGGTTGTTTAGCGGCTTGGAATAACCATTAGACGTTTAACTTTTGACCTCCTCCCAAGGGTAGAATGATAATTAAATTTTATAGTTGGTTGGCATGAAGGTTAAACTTTGCACTTCACATTTTGAAAGTACTATTAATTGATTGCATGAAAGCATGATTAATTCTTCTATTGTTATTTGGCAAGTTGGAATAACAATTAGACCTTTCCAATTGTTGGAGTTCTGCAGCATGAGATGAACTTCACTTTGACAGAATTGAGGCTTATATATGATGAAATGAGGAATTTTAAATAGAATGGTGAGCACAAATTCCTATAGCTTGCAGTGACAAATGTGAGTATGGCACAAATCTGCCAAGTACTTCAAGTTGCAATGGGGTCTCTCTAGGTAAAAATAGTGACATCAAAAGTAGTACAACTTGGTGTGTGGGTTGAGTGTTAGTAGTGAGCACCACCTCAATACTAGTGCAATGCAAGTGATTACTCAATGACAACTTAGACACTAATGCAATGCTAGTGGGACACAAGTAATTGAAAATACAAAAATTCATATATTATTCCAATGCAAGTTGGGCACTGTTGTTGTTAGAGGCAAAAATTCTAATTATTTTAGCAATAGTTGAACTCTAGTTGAAGATGATTTAATAAAGAATGATGATGAGCTATTGAAATTTGATGATAAAATGTTGATGGAAGGATGGAAACCGTTGAATGATGAATAATGGATTGATGGAATAGAAAATAATAGAGAATATTCCGAATCAAAGCAATATCTTTCATTGAATCACACTTATATAACTTTTAACCTACTTTTGGGTTAGTCACGACCTAGCTGCAAGTCATGATGGGTTCACCATGGGCAAAAATAATGACATCAAAGTTGTGTGACTTGGAGCATGGGTTGAGCACTAGTAGCAAGCGCCACCTTAGCACCAATGCTAACATAAGTGATTACTCGATCATGACTTAGGTGCTAATGCAATGCCAGTGGGTTGCAAGTAATGAAAAATACAAAAATTCGCAATATGTTCCACTGTGAGTTGGGTGCTAGTTGTTGTCGAGCAGTAGTTGAACACTAGTTGAAGATGATTTAATAAAGAATGATGATGAGTTAAAATTTGATGATGAAATGTTGATGGAATGATAGAAATTATTGAATGATGAATAATGAATTGATGGAATAGAAAATAAGAGAGAAAATTCCGAATCAAAACAATATCTTTCATTGAATCACACTCCTATAACTTTTGACCTCCTCTTAGGTTAACCCCACCCTACTTTTGACCTCCTCTTAGCTTAGCCCCACCCTACTTGTGAGTCACAATGGGGTTATCCTAGGAAAGGGGTTATCCTAGGAAAAAGTAATGACATTGAAAGTAATGAAAAATACAAAAATTCGCAATATGTTCCACTGTGAGTTGGGTGCTAGTTGTTGTCGAGCAGTAGTTGAACACTAGTTGAAGATGATTTAATAAAGAATGATGATGAGTTAAAATTTGATGATGAAATGTTGATGGAATGATAGAAATTATTGAATGATGAATAATGAATTGATGGAATAGAAAATAAGAGAGAATATTCCGAATCAAAACAATACCTTTCATTGAATCACACTCCTATAACTTTAGACCTCCTCTTAGGTTAACCCCACCCTACTTTTGACCTCCTCTTAGCTTAGCCCCACCCTACTTGTGAGTCACAATGGGGTTATCCTAGGAAAAAGTAATGACATTGAAAGTAATGCAACTTGGAATGGAGGGTGAGTGCTAATAGTGAATGCCCCTTGCGCAATGCATGTGATTGCTCGATCATGACTTGGCCCTAATATAGTGCTAGTGGGGTACAAGTAATGAAAAATAGAAAAATTCAGAAATTATTCCACCGTGAGTTAAGCACTAGTTGGTCATCAAAAGCAAAAAATCTAAATCTAATTGTTTTAGCAATAGTTGGTGTTGAAATTTGATGATGAAATATTTATGGATAGATAGAAATTGTTGAATGATGAATAATGAATTGATGGAATGAGAAATAGTAGAGAATATTTAGAATCAAATCAATATCTTTCATTGAATCACACTTTTAACTTTTGACCTCCTCTTAAGTTAGAATGATAGTTAGAATGATAGTTAAATTTTTCAATTAGGTGATACAACCATCAAACTTTAACCTTCAAATTTTAAAAAGTTTAGTAAATTAAGTGCATGAAAACATGATTAATGTTTTTTAGTTGGTTGATACAACCATCAAATTTTCCCCTTTAAATTTTAAAAAGTATAGTAAATTGAGTGCATGAAAACTTTATTAAAGCTTTACCTCTACTAGAAAATTTTGGAAATCCATATCAACGCAATTGATGTTAAATCTTCCGAATCTTCAAACCAGAGAAGCACATCCAAGATTCAAACTAAGTATATAAATCAAATGATGTATGTATTCTCAATCTCAACTTCTAAATAGTTGCTTTTCTTTTCTACTATGGAAATCCTTTTCTTCTAACCAGTGGAGAAAAAGTGTACCCATCCTTGATGGATTTGTCTTTATAGCATCAGTCATGTCTTCAACATTGTCATGATTAGTTAGAATGGTAGTTTAATCTAATTCTTTGTGAGAGCACTTAAGTTCAGGTTCGTGGATTGAGCCATGATGACAGTTACCTCATGAAGCTTCTTTTCACGTCAAACGAAAGCCATCCATTCCTTCTCGCAATAGCAAGACTTCCAGATCCGGGTAAAAAAGCAGAATTCCGTGTTCGAAATCTTAATAAGAAATGTTCCATATCGCTAGTTGCAAATAAAGATGCATGCACCAGGAAAACTTTAAAAACCAACTTCAATTCTGTTTTCAACGGAAGAAATCTTTGAGATTGACAGTAGACCTGACGGGCATGAAAAGCCGAACGCGAACAATTGGCTGATCATAACATTCTTGTAGCCACACCGCTAAACACAAATATACACAGAAAAAGGAAAACCCCAAAAAAGTACATAGATCGGCCATGTTAAAGGACCGGTGGTCCATATCAAGTACTAAACTCCTATTCTAAGGAAAACATAGCTGCTATAGCGTGAGAGCTGGGCCCAGGTGATCATGCAAAGGAGCCAGATCAGCCACAAGATCTTGACGAACATGTATGTGGTATAAAAGAAAACTTGACAGGAAACAAAGAAAGAAAGAGGGGTGTGGTTCAGGATAAGCATTGGGCCATATGAGCATGTGCTTGCTGTCTCAATCAGTGGGGGTGCAGGCCTTGAAATCTTTGTTTGATCTGTTGTATTTCATGTGACTCTTGACAAGCTGCCCTGCTGCCAATGCAGACATGAGAGAAAGCTCGCCTGCCAACACTGCCCCTGCAATAATCCTGGCCAAGCATTGAGCATTGCTGCCAGGAACTTGTTTGTTTGCTCCTTTCACTCCAAGAAGATTCAGACAGGCTGACTGTGAGGCCAACTGTGTTCCTCCACCGATGGTACCGACCTGCAGGCATGTCAATGAAACAGGAAGCATGGTCAAAAACTTGGAAGAACATGGGCCCACTTTCTTAGTTTGTGAATTGTGATGAATCAGAATTTGCATTTGTAGTATAAGCAAAACCCATTTCCTGAACCTTTTCATCAATTGGTTGTGAGTGTTAATGGCCCAAATGTCAAAAACATATCCCCGGCTCCCAAAAGGCTAAATTACCGGGTGTATTAAAACTAACAACTGAATACGCCCACAACAGTAACTAGTTGTCCAGTTGGGTTTTCAGAAATTGGTAAGTAGGAGGGTTTTCAGTAAAGATTGCTTGCCGTAATTGGCCCTAATGCCACACTTCAAGCACTAAAATTCCTGCTTTGAACAGTATTCCATGATTCCCAAAAATTCATTGTTTACAGAGAAGTGACTAAGGGTTGGGCCAGAAGGACTGCTCATCTACGTAATTCCGGATTTTAACCACTATTGTCCAATTGCCACATCATGGCAAACCAATACTAGAAAGACCCAAACCAAACATTTGAAAACAGGACCATGACAAACACAGCACATGCCCCATACATCCAAGCTCAACGGTAGCTTAATGACATGCAGAAGCAACCATTTCGACCGCAAAAGAATTCAATTTTCTTCCTGCGTACATCCGACACACAAATTCATTCCTTAACAGATTTGCATCCAGCCCTACAAATTTAATTGAGCCACAATCTAAGCTTAACCCACATGCAGGTTACAGCAAGAAAGAATTAAAAACTAATCAAAAAAGCTAAAAGCTTAATTCCATGCTACCCTACCTCGATGCAGGGCATGGTAATGGACACATGCAGATCCTGTCCGCCATTTGCGGCCTCCATCATAGTGATGCAGTGGGAGCTTTCAACGTTCTGGGCAGGATCCTGACCTGTGGCAATGAACACTGCAGAGACAATATTTGCTGCATGGGCGTTGAACCCACCCAGAGCTCCTGCCATGGCGGATCCTGCCAGATTCTTCAGCATGTTCAGCTCCAGAAGCGCCGAAACACTTGTCTTTAGGACCTTGGTCACAACGGCTCCTGAAATAACCGCCTCGCAGACAACCGATTTGCCCCGGCCCTCGATCCAATTCACAGCCGTGGGCTTTTTGTCCGCGCAGAAATTGCCTGAAAATAGAACCCCCAAAAAAATCTTTGGTTTCAGCAGGGAATCTGGAGGATCCTCGGGAAACTTTTGGGAAGGAAAATCTGTTGGGTTTTTTCCTGCATGGATGGATACCTGAGACGCTGATGACGTCCATGTCAGGGAATTCGGTCTGCAGAAAATCCAGGACCGACTGCGTGCCCTTGGAGACCATGTTCATGCCCATGGCGTCCCCTGTGGAACAGCAGAACCTCATGTATAGGTTCCTGCCTGCAATCGAGCACTGGATATTCCTCAGCCTCGCGAACCGGCTCGTGCTGCAAAAACAAAAACCCACGTCTTAATCTCCACACCGACCAAAACCCACTTCCCAGATCCGAAGCTAAACGTCAAATCCTCAAACTCACGCATGATGCACGGGGAAACAGTCAAATCACAGCCCAACGAAATCTCGGAACATCAACACCCGAGCATCTGAAGAAATTCAAACCACAGAAACCGAACTCGGAACCCAAAAACAGAAATTGGGGTAAAAAAAAAAAAGAAAACAAAACCCCCCCATCCCATAGGCCTGGAAAAGCAGAACCAAATCCCACAAAACCCAATACCCAAACAAACAAACAAAAAACAACAAAACCACGCAAATTCTGCACCCAAATCCAACAGAACCCGCGCATCAGTCCTCTAGAACACAACCACAAAACCCAAACCCAAAAAAAGCAAACCAACCAAAACGTCGAACATGTTCCCTCAAAAACCAAACCTGTTGAAGATCTCGGCAACATTCTCGGCATTCTGGGGTTCCTCCAGGTACAATTTGAGTTCAGCGGCGCGTTTGGCGGAGGCAAATCTCACAGCAGGGGCTCTGGTCATGCCGTCCCTGAGCACAATACTGGTGGCACCGCCAGACAGATGAATGGCCTTACATCCTCTGTTAGTGGAGGCAACAAGGCAGCCCTCAGTGGTAGCCATGGGAACCATATACTCGAATCCTTCAAGCAGCAGAGGCCCTGCAATTCCCACAGGAATCTGCACATATCCCACAGGCATTTCACAGCATTGCCCCAGAATACTGTCATAATCGAACCCTTCAATGGGCAGCCCTTCCAGAGATCTCCCGGTCACCATTTCCACAGCTCTGCGCCTCACAGACGTGGCCCTCTTGCAGTCCCCCAGGCTCTTCTCCAGACTGTGACTCGGGATGGACCCGTTGCACACAGAGACCGCGATATCTTCATCCGGATTGGCCGCCAGAGCCTCGTTCTTGAGCTCAATCTGGGGAATTTGGGGCTTCTGCTGCTGCGCAGGCGATGCGGAGCTCCCTTTGGCGGAAGAAATGGATCCGTTCAGCTCGGATTCGTCGTAGTCCTCGGGCTTGCTCACGAAGTTCTGCACGTAGTCGATGCCGAAGAATCCCAGCAGGTAGATGAAGGAGGCAAGCTGAGCAATAATAGCGACGAGCTCCCCGAAGCTCAGAACATGGAGAGGAGACGAGTTGCGGATCTTTTCCCTCCATCTGCTCATCAGGAAATACGACGCGCAGAAGAAGAGCACGAAGAAGACCTTGTTCGTCAGCCCCACCGGCAATGGCAGGGCATCCGATGCTCTCGAATGATGCTGCTGCTGCTGCTGCTTCGGCAACAACGATCTGCTGCTGCCTTTCTGCGCCATTTTCGCCGAAGAATCCATGCCGGATCACAAAATCTAGGCCAGAAACCAGCAACCCAGAAGCCAAAACACAGAAAAAGAAAAACTGACAGCAACCCACAACCAGACTGGAGGGAAAAACTGCAACCCTGAACCCCAGAGAAAAAGAAGCCGATCGCAACAAAGAACAAGCTCAAAACGATAAAACCAGTTTATCAAATTCCTGAGCGCAAAGGCCAAATGTGCCAAGGAGGGTCTGCGAACTTTGCCTCCCTGTGAGGAGTGAGCAATTTGTGCTGGGAATTTATAGGCCCGAATCTGCAGGAGGGAAGACGAGCAACGGCTTTAAAAATAGGGACCAATTTTCGTCCCCGCCAGACAACTGTCCACGACGGTGGGATCCTTACTGCGTCACGCCACTACCTTCCACATGCTTCAATCTGTTTTCTTCCAAAATTTTCAAAATACAGATCGCTAATGTAGGATTTGCCCCTTCGTTTAAACTGTAATATTCTCTGCTCAACTGCCAGCAATTGCAGAGTTGGGTAAATGTCTGGCTCAGTCCTGCATCACAGGATTTGCAGCATGACAGGCATCCAGTGAATCTAAGTCTAATCGGAGGAGCCACTGATGCTTTTAAAATTTTGTAAAAAGTTGGTTTCTATCCACGTTCCCCAATCTTCAAATCCAGCAGTCAAACCTGTCTCCTTTCCAATTCCATTTCCAACCACATGCTAAAGGTCCATGAGAAAAAGGGTACAAAATTTATGACCTGCTATTCCCATGAATTGACACAACTGTTGATGCCCATAAATATGATTAGAACCCACGATGGCCCCTAAAAATGCGCAGCCAACGTGGGGCATATGAACACTAGCGGGAGTGGAAACTGTGCAATGGTCCATCTTCAGGATTTGGACTCAATTTGAATTTTTTGGTGTAATACATGGATTGCATTTTTTTATACGTCATTATCTTGTGGAAATTTGTCCAGAATTTATTTTTGGATTTAGTGAGATTGACAGGACGTGGAAATTTCACGCACGCAGACCATGCAAGGTTATGTTCAAGGGGTGAAAAAGGGTTAAAATGATGCAAGGTTGCCGACAATATGAGAGTTCAATTAATAAGGCAATTGTGTTGACACAACCCTGTTGATGCATCCTAGGATGCATTGTTGCATGGGCATCAACACTAATCCATTCATTACCTATAAAGTCGGCACACCTACCACATTTATGGCACTGTTTAATCAATACCTTAGCTAGACTGTATGGCATTTTATTCGAACATAATATGTACCTAGAAGCAATTGCATGAACAACAATACAATTGAGATTTCTTTCATCCATTGCAACAATTGGATTAGATTAACTTTATTTTCTAGCATTTTACCTTAAATGAAATTTACTTTCTTATCGTAAACATTTAATATTCTAATAGGTAATTAATATGAGTACAACCACTTCCACTATAATATATTAACGCTTGGTAATCCTAAAAGTGGATACTTGGTATGCTCAACAATAAACACTTGGTAACCCAACAGTGTTGGTATACATTTAGGATATTTAAGGAAAATGGGAATGAATGCTCCACATTTAGGATAGTTTTGTTAAGTAATTAGTTAATTTAAATGGTTAAATCTTTCATTTATTTAATCATTCTATAAGATAAAAGAAAACATTCAAAAATATAAAAACAAATATTGTATGCCTCAATTACACTTAACCATATAAATAGATTAACATAAGTGTGATTGAGAAGACAACGACTAGTAACCATGTCTTTCACCATCTAAGGATATAGGCCATATAGGTAAAACGTAGTCCATGGAATTCGATCAAATTGCATGTACACCCTAGTGATTCATATGGTTGGGCATACGAAATACTTGCTACTCATCATTGGTGCCATTGCTAGGGACTCATTTTAGCTAAGTGCACTAAGTGTTTTTAGATAGTAGAATCATACAAGTCATTATAAAGATATATAACGCATCATCTTTTAGAAAATAATAATAATATTTTATTAAGGCACACTATATAAAAATAAACTAAGATGTCTTCTTCTTGCAAAATTGATTCACCACCTACTAATGACTCCAACCAACATGACAGGCCTAGAAGGAATACTAATGAGATTTCTCAATAACTAAAGGTGGTATATACATATTCGGATCTTTATTATTTGGACTTCACTTTCATCCTCCATCAAGATAAGCAATTACGTTGGAGAAATTTGCAAGGCAATGTTGTGTTGCCTCTCGATCATTCTATTCTTTCCATATTCATGGTAGCTCTCATAAAGTTGGGACTTAAAATAGTAACCCAAAATTACTAAATAAAGGAGCACCTCTCTAGAGATTATCAGCCAATAGAGGCCTAGCTTAGAAAAGATAAACTCATGGAGACATGCCATGAAGCCTCCAAGGGCAAAAACATCCTAATCTCCCTATTTTTACAATCACAAAAGGAGGACCCAAAATTTCCATCAAGGTAATTTAAACACCAAGTCCATCCCCCCTTTAGTAAGGATGACACAAATCATCAATAGTTTTGTTCACCTCTAATGAATAACCAAGCTAAGGAAAGAATTAGTTCCAGAACCAAGGAGAACCTTAAGGCCAAGATCTCTAAACCATTCACCAAGAGAACAACCAAGGGACCAAAGGAGAAGGACAAGTTGACACCACTCTTCTAGTCCTCCACCTTTACCATCCTCCTCATTATCACACGTGAACAAGAGGGAACGTGACCAAGATTAAAGGAGCAATGATCAAGATTGAGATGAAGATAATAAAAGGCCCCATCATAAGGATGGAAGGAGATAGCATAGATAACAACAAGAGGAGGAAGAGCATCATCAAGAAGGACAACATAGTAGGCCACATCATAGGAGACATGGCCATGATAAGGGCCACCATGAATATAATGATTATGATTAATCATTGCTTGCTACACGAAGCATGATAAATATTTCAGAAGTAGTTCATATTCCTACTAGGCATCAAAAGAATTACTAAATCAAACAACTTAATATGAACAACATCCCTAAATTTGAGCATTTGGAGAAGGGTATAATATTCATCCACAACATCATCTGCAAGCCTTCCATGATGTTTATGCCTTGCACAATATTGAAAATGAGTGGTAGAAACTCAAACTATTCCTATGACACTTATCAAAGAATCTAAAAGTTGGTATTGATCCTTTGAGCTTAAATCTATCCGTAAATGAAGTATGATGATGGAATTATTCAATGATAAATATCAAATGTACACCACAATGTCCAACTTGAGAATACAAATAGGGTAGTAGAAGAATTAAACTGATGAGTCATAGTTTTTTCAGCTTCATTATTGAGGCCTCATCGATGCAACCTCATTAATTGGGCCTCATCAACGCAATGTCTACTTTTTGGTTATAAATACACACCTACTAGCCACATTTATGGCATCAATATTTTAGTAGCAACAGAGCTCTTGCAGTTTGTTCATTTGAGAGTTAGAATTTTTCTCTTGAGTGCCCACAGTAGGAGTCATTGAGTGTACAGATCTTTACTTGAGCATTGTTGTACTTGAGCACAATAGTATGTGTGACAATAAAGATGAACTTTTTGGTAGGCCTTGCAACATTCTGGATAGATTAAATATTTTATTTATGCATTTAATGTTTTCAATTATTTATTAAATATTTTTCAATAATTAAGTTAATGAAAAAATTAAGCAAGATAGATTAAACACATAAGTACAACCACTTCAAGCGTAACATATATTCGCTTGGTAGTCCAAGCAGCGTTATTGCTTGGTACACTTAGTAGCGTAGTGCTTGGTAACCCAACAGTGGATATGTGGGTTCAGGATGTGTACGAAAAGTGGGACTGGATGCTTATGTTAGGACTAGTTAGACACTAGTTAATAAGTTAATTTAAATCAATTAATTTAATTACTTTTATCTCCCTTTAAATACCAAATCATAAAATATAAAATGATAAAAATCAAATGCCTCAATTACACTTAACCATGCTAGTGTACGTCACAAATATAATTGGGAAGACAATGATTGACCTTAAGGCAAATATTCACTTCCTAGAAGACTAGTGCACCGGAAACTACAAAGTCTGCGAAATTCAACAGAATCGTGCGTGAATGCTTGTGATTCATATGGTTGGGCATAGGGGTACCTCGTTGCTCATCATTGGCACTGTTGCTGGGGACTTTGTTTGTTGAAATGTGTGCTATCAAAGATTAGTGAATATTATTCATACCGTTGGACGAACTCAAGGTCAACATCACTCTCAACGACATATAAACTACTAAGCACACTGATAATTTTATTCATTTTGCAAAATGTCTTATTCTTCCCAAAAATGTGAAGATGTCAAACCATCGATCCCATAGGAATGAAAAATGGTATATACTCATCTAGATGAGTATATACTAGACTTCACCTTCACCCTACATCAAGATGAACAGTTGCAATGGTGTGATATGGAGGGCAACATTGTCTTGCCCCCTGATTGATCTGTGCCCAGGATGCTCTTTCAAACCCTTAAGAAGTTTGACATTGCAAATCCTCATGAAGAATATGTTGTAAATGGTTATGACACTCGAAACTATTATCCCACTAAAACACAATGCAAGTGATATCGACATCAGGAGAAGCTCCATGAGGCTATGAAGGAAAAGCAGTTCACTAATCCCTTATTCCTACTAGATCAAGATGATAATCAGAATCCTCCCTTTGAAGGTTCTCAACATGAAGATTCTCCACCCCTTGTTATTAGTGATGAGGGTGCAACCCTGAACCTACGATTCACTATTCATAAACTAGGTTCAAGAAAAAGTAACAGCTAAGGTAGGGACTCAAGCAAATATCACAATAGCAAGGATCTAAGGACGGTGGTCGTAATGAGCAAAAAAGTGATGGCAGACATTGTAGTGGTGGTGGCGATCCAACTTCCTCTCTGTCCTCTTCATCTGATTCTAAACATTCCTCTTCATTTGTTGGTTCTCATAGAAGCTGTTGTCGAAATAATCATGATAAAGGTGATCAACGAGACAACAATGACTGTGAAGGCCACCAAGATCAAAGGGGTGGTCAAAATCATCATTGGCATCAACAACGTAGTGATGATGATGAACCTCTATTGGCAACTTAAAGTATGCTCAACATTGCAGAGGCAATTAGAATTCCAACTAAGCATAGGAAAGACAACTAGATCAAGTGCTTAGACATGAATAATATCCCAAGATTTGAGGGGGATACAATTCTGATCCACAAACACATTTATAAGCTTTTCACGATGCTTGTGCCTTACAGCACATAGAAAATGAGTGGTAGAAACTCAAGCTCTTCCCTAGGACACTCATTAAGGAAGCTAAATTGTGGTACTAGTCCTTGAAATTGAAATTCATTCACCAATGGAGTACCATGTTAGAGCTATTTAATGACAAATACTAGACGTACTCCAGAGTGTCTAATCTGAGAAAGTAAATCCAAGGTTGGAAATAAGGAACACATAAACCCTTGGATGCTTCCATGGGTAGATACTATTCACTCTTACACTGATGCCCTGGCCATGGTTATTCTCAGAGGAAACAACTTTGCCACATTATAAATGGGCTTAGAGCAAAAATTAGAGGAATCCTTGGGGTGCATCCCCAAGGAAGATTGTCTAAATTGAGAGCTCATAAGATCCAAAGGCTGATTGAGCAAGTAGCAAAAGAAGAAGGTGAGCTATGAAAAAGGGAAAGTGCATAAGAGTATAATAGGGATCCTTCCATTAGAAAATGGAAGGTTTGATTTTATGACAAGGAGGAGTCATCACTCGATGAAGTGGTGAACAGAAAAACTTTGCACATCCAAAAATTTGTTTTTGATATTTTGGAAAAGGTTGATAAATTATGGAACTCTTTGGATGAAAAATTTCAAATTGCTATAAAGATTGCTAAAGAATCCAAAGAGCAAAATAGTGATCATAATTGCAAGAAAGGAAAAGAAGCTGAATGTGCCTACCAAAGAGGTAAGGGCAAAGTTGTCGTCATAGAGGATGTTGTGGAAATCAACTCTGATGATGAAACTGATTGTGACATTTGTCAATATGAACATCCAAATGGTTGTTTCCTTGTAGTGTCACACTTACAAGAGTCTGGGGGTGTATGAATTGAATCCTCGACTAGCATGTAGGCAAGCACCTAGACAATTGTCTTATCCTCAAGGAAATCCAAGGTAGTTCCACCAACAACAACAAGCTTACTATCCAAGTGAAGCCCCTCCACAACCTTATGAATAATACCAATAGTGCTACCAACCACAATCATGGGGAATGCCACCACCAAGGCAATAGTACCCTTATAGGCAACTAGATCCATATGAGTACTATGTTTAGCAACCCATCTCTCCAAGAAGTTCTGCAAGTCATACCACATTTTAGCATCACTATTACCCTCTAGAGTACCACTGCACATGTTTACCATCTACTCAAGGGGAAAACCCATATCCATATCACCCTCCACATCTATCTACACACACACCTTTGCCTTCAACCCAGTTACCTCTTGCTTCATCCATGTAGGGTGAGATTCCTCCATAGCCACAACAACGAAATGCTATGAGGGTTGTACATTCACAACTAGCTTTCCAGTTAAGTGGTTTGGACAATCGATCTAGAAAAAGACCCTTCTTCTGACCTAGCAGTCCTCTCTAACCCTCACAACCTAGTTTGGCTGATTTTCTTGCATCTCCAATACCCTCATCCTTTGCATCAAATATCTTTAAGTGCCCTTCAAACTAAGTGCTACCTTGGATTCACACTGTGATGCTAACTCATGTTACTTTTGACTGAATCAAGGTTGGAAATATTCCCATGAAAAGATTTAACCTAGGAAGTCCACTCATTTACCTGTAGATTGTTGGACATGAGCCATGTAAGGCTTTTCTTGACTTTGGTTCTAGAGTTAATCTCATCTGCCATGACATGTATAAGGCCTAGAACCTACCACCTCTTAAGAAGAGCAACATCCATCTAGAATTAGTAGTTTAGTCAATTAGTGTTCCTCTAGGACTAGTGGAGGACATTGTGACCACAGTTTGTGGATGGTCCTATCTTGCTAATTTTCTAGTGATCAAGGTTAAAAATTGCAAAAATGACTTCCCCATTATTATGGGAAGAGGTTGGTTAAGTATGGTTGATGCACGTATGGGGGCATGAGGGATCTCTCTCTAGAAATATCCAAAGAAAATGAATTGGGAAAGATAGAGAAAAACTATATTCTATGCATCACATACAACGATAATGGGTGCAATTATGTGCAAAAGATTTGGTCCATCAAAAATACATACATTAAAGCATGCAATCAGTGTGCACAAAAAATCACTATTCAAAGGTGTCTGTATGTAGCAACCACGAAACAAGAGGGCACCCAGTGGCTGATAGCTTACTCAAATAGCAACACATTATGCATGGAACCAACTAAAAGCCTAACATGTGCTTATGTTGAAGGCATGGATAAACTTGAACAAGTTCATTCCCAACTCTCTAATGAAGATGATGATACTTGTTGGGGATAGTTGGAACTCCCTGATAACTTCAAGTAAGAGCCCCTAGAGCTAAAAACTTTCCTGGTTGGCATCAAATATGCATTTTTAAATAATGGTAAACTATTCATAATTAATGCCAAACTTGCTCCTAAACAAAAAGAAAAGTTGTCACAAGTGATTAACAAATGGCCAACAGTTTTTTCTTGGTCATATCCTAAGCTAACAGGAATCAATCTAAGGATATGCCAACATCACATTTACACTAACTTGGCCATGAAGCCTAGAAGGTAGCTACAGAGGTGGTTGAACCCCAAATTAAAGCAGATCATCAAAGAGGAAATTGACCAACTCCTCAAGGTGGGGTTCATCTATCCCATTATGGATAGTGAGTGGGTTAGCCCACTCATAATTGTGCTAAAGAAGGATGGCAAATGGCGAGTCTACATCAACTTCAGGTTGTTAAATATGGCAACATTTAAAGATCATTTTTCATTGCCATTTGTGAATTAAATATTGGACACCATATCTAGGCATTGTTATTATAGCTTCTTGGATGGTTATAGTGGCTATAACCAAATCCAAATTGCACTAGAAGATTAGGCCAAAACAACATTCATGAGTCAATGGGGGACTTTTGCATATTATAAGATGCCATTCAGTCTGTGCAATGCCCCTACAACATTTCAACGCTTGGTCCTTAGTATTTTCCAACAACAGATTGTTTGTGGTGTGGAAGTCTTCATGGATGAATTTTCTACCTATGGAGCTACATTTGAGCAAGCCTTGGATTGCCTTGAGCAAGTCTTAAAGAGGTGTTGAAACAAACCTATGGCTCAACTGGCAAAAGAGCCATCTCATGGTCTAAGAAGGCATTATGTTAGGGTACCAAATTTTGCAAAAAAGGATTGAGGTAGACTTAGAAAATATAAGGTTTATCCAAGGAATAACACGTTAATTAGATATAGTTAAAGATGTTCAGTCATTCTTTGGACACACTAGCTACTACTAGTGATTCATAGAGAATTTCTCTAAGATCACAAAATTGTTGGTAGAGCATAAAAAGATAGATGCACCTTTCATTTGGACCAAGGAATGTGAACATGCATGTCAATAGTTAAAAGAGAAACTCGTAGAAAACACCAATCCTATGAGCACCAGACTAGTCTAGACCCTTCCATATTATGATGGATGCATCTAACTATGTCTTGGGAGTAATGCTCATGTAGATGGATGATAAGAAACACTCACACTATATCCACTACATGAGCTAAAGCATTGTGGGAGCATAGTTAAATTACACCACCACAAAAAAAGAAGTAATGGCCATGGTGTACGCTCTGGAAAATTTCAAGCACTATGTGCTAAGCTACAAAGTATTTGTGCACATGCACCACAATGTAATCTACTTCCTCATGAACAAGCCAATTGTGAGCCCTCATGTCATACGGTGGTTTGTGATCTTACAGGAATTCGATCCCATGATGATAGATCGAAAAGTAATCGAGAATGTGGTCGTTGACCACCTCTCTTACTTAAGATGGAATAATAAAAGGAGGAGAGCCTGCTCTTTGATCAATTTCTAAAAAAAAATCCTCTTTAGAGAAGTAATAAATGAACAAATGCCTATTGAAACAACATGGTATAATGGCATCCTCACCTATCTTCTCACTTAGGAGATGTTGCAAGATTTTGACTTCAAAAAGAAGCAACAATTTCTTCATCAAGCCAAATACTTTATGGAAATCAATGAACACCTCTACAAGGTATGTGTAAATGGCCTGATTTATTGGTGTATCCCTGATGAGGATCAATTGTGCATTCTCCAAGATGCTCATGAAGGACCTTGCAGAGAACACTATGTAGGGAGATGCATGACCATAAAAATCCTGATGGCAAGATACTATTGGCCTACAATTTTTAAGGATGTCCACTAGTTTGTTTAATCTTATGAACATTGTCAATGAGACAAAGGGATGACCGCTCACATGGAAGGTCCTCAACAGTGGATCCAATCACTAGAACCTTTTGACATATGGGGTGTTGACTTCATGGGTCCCATGATGCCCATGTCCAATGGAAAGGCATATATTATCGTAGTAGTCGACTATTGCAAAAAATGGGTAGACACAACAACCGTTACCAATTGTACATCATCCACTATTGCTAGATTTATACAACAAAATATTGTAAATTGGTTTGGGTGTCACATTCACTAATTTCTAACAATGGAACTCATTTCACATGTGCCACTTTTAGAAAGTTAATGCAACACTTGGGGGTTGAACATAAATTAATAACACCCTACCATCCCCAAGCCAATGGTCAAGTAGAGGTAACTAACTAGGAGTCACAAAAATACTAACATGGACCATTAGCAAATATAGAAAAGATTGGAGTACAAAACTTAATGATGCCCTTTGGGTTTACTGTTCAACATGGAAACTTCTTATTGGCTACTCTCCCTATGAGTTGCTGTATGGAAAAATTACAATGCTCTTGATTCAATTTGCGCTTCATACAGTCTCAATAGCCTATGATCTAAATCTTGACATAAGTCTAACATAGAAAGAAAGATTGATCAAATTGAATGTGCTAGATGAAAATCAATTAGTGGCCCTATCTTTGAATGAGGTGCATAAGGCATTCAACAAGCAACGTCATGACCTCAGAATCAAGAAAGTAAAACTTCAACCAGAAGATAAGGTTCTCTATTGGAACCCCACACATGTATCTCAAAAGGTAAAATTCCAAACATTGTGGGAGGGACCCTATATAATTAATCAAACCTTTCCCTTTGAGGCCATGTTGATCTACAAGCTTGAAAGCCCAAATAAAAAGTAGTTGGTCAACATTCAATAAGTAAAACCTTTCCTAGAGCCAAGATAGGCCAATGCAGTTACCACCTTGACCGATGGACAACCACACATTCTATTTTTCAAATCTCCTCCTTCCAACTCAATCGTGGGGGATATGGCCATCTATGCTAACAATCCATATGGCTTCTTAGTTTTTCTACTTTTTTGTTTTCCATATTCTTCTAATTTTACAAGTTATTTATTTTACAAATTTTTGATTTTTAGATTTTTCTAATTTTACACCATTGTTAGTACCTTTGAACCTTTCTTAATTATTTTACATTTTATTATATATTTTACTTTATTTATTTTGTTCAAGTATGATATTTCCTCATTTTTGCTAATAAAATTACTTTATTACCATAGGACACAATGTCATTGTTGCTGTTTACTAATGATGGTTTGTGCTTAATGTTGTGATTGTCAATGTCTAGTTTCTATTTTTGAATTATGATATCTGATGACTTTGACATGGTTTATTTTTCATGGAATAGGCAATGAGTCCACATTATCTACCCATATGATAAACTCTATGGTTTTTCTTGTTTTGGGAATTTGAGGTCCCTTCCATTAAAGAAACTTTTAATCAATCAATGACCTTGGTAGTTCCAAAATTAGGAAGGATTCAAAGGTTTGTAAAGGGTGTGACTTCAAGGGAACTTAATACTCTTTGTACTCTTCTACTTGCTTGAGTGCTTGAGTTTTTTTCATGGACTTCTTACCATTCCATTCCAACCAGTAATAGGAAGTCAAATAAAGTTTTTGCATGGTGTGGTCCCCATCCAAAAAATCCAAAAAAAAAAACCATGGGAATTCAAAGCACATCCCTTAGACACAATAAATGAATAAGTCCTTACATGGTGTGGTTCCCATTTCAAAAGAAAAATGATGGGAATTCAAAGCACATCCCTTGGACAAATAATGGGCTACAAGCACTAGTTATGGGACTAGAAAGGCATGCGTCCATGCTTGAAAGTCCCCTCTAACTAAGGCCTTCTTACTTCCTACTTCTCTCTTTTCTTCTCTTTATGGAATGGTGGTTGTCTTGTGGAAGCACTCTTGTGTCTCGTGTGGGTAGATTGCTCTTAGGATGGTGATGCAAAGTCACTGAAAGTGGATGATTTTGGTCTGGATTGAGGATGGATCTTCTTCGGTCATTTTTAAACACAAATTCCACAAGGGACTTCTTATGATCTTAATTTGGAATTTCATTCCACCTTATGTGTCATCCATACATGTTTCCATAACTTGCCTCACTTTCAAGTTTTATGTTATGCTCTATGTCTTGCTCTAATGTGTTTGAATTCTTAGATAGATTCTTTTTGGTTGGTCCTTAACTTTTCATGATCATTAATCAACTGTGGGGTCCACGGACTTCTTAGTTGAGGTTATGCAAGGGCAACAAGGGCATGAGCATGCTATGGGGAGGACCACTTGCATAGCTCTTAGTTTGGTTAGTGAAGGTTCCTTACTTTTGACATTGCCACAATCCTATCTTTCGCATATTCCATTAGGTATTTTGCTCAGTGCTCCTTAACCTTTTATTTCATTCATCATACGAATCATTTTTTCTCCATTTTTTCAAATTTATGAGATCCAACACCCTCTTCTCATATTTTCATACTGTTTTTGGCCCTTTGAGCTTTCATTTGACCCCAATTTCATTCAAAAACTCCTTGTATTTTGCAAGTTTAGCCAAAGTCAACAATCATCTATGGTGGTCAACACTTGCATTGACAAGGCCTTGTCGATGTAGCTGGCTACGTTAATAAGGCTCTATCGATGAGGCCTCATCGATGCAACCAACCATGTCAACAAGGCCTTGTCGATGCAGTGCATAAATCCTATATATACCGCCATGCACTTAGAAATTTTTATCATTTTCCTCATAACACATAGGGAGCTTTTGCAATTTTTCAAAGCCCAAAACCTTCTAGCACCCATAACTTCCCAACTATTTATCCTAATCACTCCATTTTTCGATCTTGCAATTACCAAAGGTAAGCTCTTTATCGTGGGGGCTGCAAACCTTAGGGTTTTTGATGAAAATTTTTCTAACTCCCCTAAAGAGTCAAAAACTTAATAATATAAAAACATCAATTTTTTCAAGAGTTAACCATTTCAACAACCTTTGGGATGATTTATTAATAATAACACATAAATAAAATAATGACTGGAGTAATTAAATCAGTCCTAATGACAACTTAGTCAAGTGTAACTATCCTTAAGAGATAAAGGTATCCCAATTGCTTCATGTTACACAACAATTGCTAACCCATGATCTCATTGTGATTATAGATGTCACTAAAACCAAAATGCCTATAGGAAGGAGAACCCTCTCAACCAAGGGAGAAGTGACCTAGAGTTAGAAGGGGCCAACAAGAATAAGCCCAAGAATCGCCAGAGGCAACCCATGCAATGGGACCTCTTCATGAAGAGTTTGAAGTGGAATCTGTTTGATAGATTCTAGAAGAAGAAGCACCCATTGAGCAATCATAGTGAGGAGAAGTGCCAAGACTTATGCCAAGGCTTGAAGTTACTTTGACTTAAGCCTACCTTGACATCATTAGGTTCCAAGAGATTTAATGATCAATTCTTCAAGAAATGAAATTCAAGCCATTCCTAGAAAAAGCTCCAGTAAAAGTCAAAACACAACTATAAACCTCTCCCATATGGCCAATCATCACATCCAGTGGGAAATGGTACATGGGAGAGACATACCTCTTCTAAAACAATAGAAGGTTGTGGTCAATAGTCAAAATCAATGATATTCAGGTATCCTACTCGGTCAAAGCTATCGTGCAGGCATTTGGGTTGCCTAACATTAGGACATAGTTGGCAGAGCTATCAATGAAAGGTGATCTTAAGGCAAAAAGGGAGTGGACTTAGTAGTGCTACGGGGTTGACCATAAGGAGTACAGCACGCTCACATCCGTGGAGCACATCTATTTCAAATTTATGACCTATCACCTCAATCCAATGGTGAGGCCCAACAATGTGATCGCCCTCTCCACTTGAGCATGCACTGCTCTAAGTGGGAAATTTCCTGTGAACCTTTCATAACTCATCTACTTGGAGATTGAAAAGTGTTTCAAAGATAATGAACATAGAAGGAAAACCCTACCCTTTTGGTGCCTCATCCAAAAACTCTGCAAAAGGGTAGGAATTGTCCACTATTCCAACGATATAATCAAGCATGCTCCATTAGCCTCATGGTCCAAAATTATGAAAGAAAAGATGCCCACAATAACTTAAGAAGAAGAGCAACTGCCACCACCACTGCCTACTCAACAAACAATGTCAGAAGCCCACATAGCCATTGAGTGCTTGCAAAAAATCCAAGAGTAGCTCTTGAGTGAGTAAAAGCAACGTGCAAGGACCAATGGCATGGATCCATCTGTGTATAGACTAGCAATGAGTCACCTTAATGAGATGGCTCAAACAATTAGCTAGATGGAAAGGGGTGGACCAATTTTCTCTGCCCAACCAACACAATTGCCTACGAGGTTGGATCCTAATGCTCAAGAGGTGATGGTTCTTATCACAACACCATTTATTCCTAGAAATCTCTGGAAATGCTACCACTTTCTCAATGTAATTAGAGGAAGGTGAAGGGACAACTATTGTAGTGATGTAGCACCAAGGGTAGGGGATGACGATTGAGGTAATTGCTAACCGTGTCGTCAAAGCACTAAATGCACCTGTGGTGTCTGTACCAAATGTATCTATGCTTTGAGATGTGCAGACACCCATAGGCATGGTCAAAAGAATGTTGAATGTAACCTAGCATGAAGAATTGTTGGATCAAGTGGTGGGGACTGGGCAACTGATTTCATATATCTTTGGTTTGCTAGAAAACATCAACACAACTTGGTCAGAGCTACTGGACGCAAGGGGCAAGTGCATTATCCTAGAGGGGTAACTCAAAATGGATCAAGCACAAAATTAATGCTTGACCATGGAGGTTACTGAATTATGTCCTCACCTTGCTGATCTTGTCGTCCTCAGCCCAACAATAATTAAAGATGAATCTTTCCAATAGCTTCAAGAATGATTTTGAAAGGCTAAGGAGGAGGTAGTAATGACCATCTTTAACTAGTCCATAGCAGAGGCAAAGACCTATTCAATTTAGAAGGACTTGGCTCAAATGCACTAGGAGAGTGAGGCTTTGACCACACAGAACCATCACCTATGCAATGTTAATGTCTAGAAGGAACAAATGCAAGAATTTAATCATCAACTATAGGAGCATCTTGCTAGGGTGAACACTAAGTTAAGGAAATTGGCCACAAAGAATTGAAATTTGTTAATGGAGAAAGTTCAAGCCTTACGTTAGAAATATGCTATCAAAATTGCCTCCTGAAAGAATGAAGCCTTAAAGTTTGAAAGAGCTAAAGATCACTACAAAGACCAAGTTGGCCTGTAGAAGGAAGTAAATGAAAAGCACATCCAAATGGTGAAGGCAAAAATAAATGAAGCCCTCCAGCACCTCCAACAAAGGAAAGAACTTTGGTAGCCCATCATTGATAGGATTGATACCTACAATAAGTAAGGATTCACCTAAAGGATTTGAAAATAGAAGAAATGACAAAGTACATGAAGTTGGCCAATCTTTGCTATGCAAACTTGGCTATGTTGATTACTAGATAGTTGTGGCCAAAGTTAGAGAAATAAGTGGCTAGCTTGTATTTGTTATACGAGGTAGAGTTCAAGCACCATAAAGACATCAAACAAAATCTTGAGACTATAAACACTGAACTCAAAGTTCTTAAAGCACAATTCACAGATCAATGATCAACTATTGAGAACCTAGCCAAAAGGATGAATGATTACCAAGAGCTGGAGGATATAGTTAGAGCATTTGACATTGAATGCAAATAGTTTGCTACCTAGTTTATCAATGAAAAGGAGCTATTTCTAGTAATCCTATGTCCCTGGGATGTGCTCATTTTGATCCACATTGGCGAAGTTGCATGGATAGTGCACGATCTCAAAAGTAAGGAGGAGAAAATGAAAGCACTGTTGGATGCTTTCTGTGTTTCAGCAGAAGTTGTAGTAGTAGCAGGACAACCATAGCCACCTTGACTACTGCCCATGCGTGAAGTCAGTGAAGGTCCCTCAAAACCTCAGGAGCCACCACTGCCTGGGACTGTTTGATCTTCTCCACCAAACTTGACACCATCAAGGAATGTGCTATCCAATTTTGAAGAGTCATATCGTGGTGTTTAATTTTGTGTCCTAAACATCACATTTTTGTAATGTGTTGATTTGTATACCTAGGCACTCCATTTTTTTTGTCAAGTCAATCTGTTTTATTTGTGAAAGGTTAGTCAATAATCCCATACCTTTCCAATATTGTAAAGAAATCAAGGACAAGTTTTCATTTAGTCGTGGGGGTATGATGAGTCACAATTTTGTTGGCTATGTTAATGAGGCCTCGTCAACAAGGCCTCATCGACACATCATATCATGCATTGAGGAGGCCTCATTAATGTATCATTTACTTTTTATTTATAAATACAATTCTACCAACTTTATTTATGGCATCAAGATTTTAGTAGCAGTGAAGCTCTTATAGTTTGTTCATTTGAGAGTTAGAATTTTTCTCCCAAGTGCCTGTAGCAGGAGTCATTGAGTGTATGGATCTTTATTCGAGCATTGTTGTACCTGAGCACGATAGTGTGTGTAGTAATAAAGACAAAATTTCCAATAAACCTTGTAGCATTTTGGATAGATTAAATATTTTATTTATGCATTTAATATTTTTAATTATTTATTAAATGTTTTCAATTATTTATTAAACATTTTTTAGTAATTAAGTTAATGAAGCAATTAAGCAAGATAGATTAAACATATAAGTACAACTACTTCGAGTGTAACATGTATTCGCTTAGTAATCCCAACAGCATTATTGCTTGGTACACCTAGTAGTGTAGTGCTTGGTAACCTAGTAGTGGATATGTGAGTTTAGGATGTGTATGGAAAGTGGGACCAGATGCTTATGTTAGGACTAGTTAGACACTAGTTAATTAGTTAATTTAAATTAGTTAAGCCAATTACTTTTATCTCCCTTTGAACACCAAACCATAAAATATAAAATGATAAAAATTAGATGTCTTAATTACACTTAACCATACCACTATACATCACAAGTGTAATTGGGAAGACAACAATTAACCTTAAGGTAGAGATTCACTTCCTATAAGACAAGTGCATCAGAAACTACAAAGTTCACTGAATTCGATCGGATCGCACGTGAACACTTTTGATTCATATGGTTAGGTGTAGGAATACCTTGCTGCACATCATAAACCAATGAGTGAAAGCTTTCCAATCAGGATTCTTGCCACTAAGGTAACACCTTATTATTGGAAGGGGGGGGGGTGTGGGGTGAGGGGAGGGATATATATAGTTAGGGGATGTTGGAATCATGAAATAATTATAGTACAGGTACTCCACAAGATATACAGTTGAATTAAAATTTTATAAGTACTCCCATCGGTTTTCACTTCTTACTAAGGATTTATTGTAAAGAGAAGGAAAAAATTCTCTATAAAGATGAAAGAGTACATTAATAGAAAAAATAAAGAATAAGTAGCAACAAATCCTAAAAGCTTCTTGTCCTTAAGCCTTCAAAACAAAAAAAATTAATACTATATGAAACAAATTAATTGATCAGTTTTCATTGGGAGCTTTTCTTCTCAAAGCTATAGCTGAAAGGCAACATCTTTGAAAGTATAGTATTTTACTAGTGAAGAAAGGCCATGGTTATGCTCTTGCTACTAAAAAATGCACATTAAAGCTTCCAAATAGAATATATAATAAGTGGTCGAAGACATTTCCAAATAAAAAGAAAGGAAGTCGACAAAGTAGGCTAATCACCAAGAATGACTTCATTAATGCTTGATTAAAAGTTGTTACAAAATCTAAATTTCTATTTTCAAGCATGTTGAGAAATGAGACATTTAACAAAAAAAAACATGAAAAAATGAGTCTTTACTCCTACAAAGAGAACATTTAGGAGAAACATTTCTTATATTTCTAATATAAGTATTAATATGAAGACCTTGATGAATAAGATACCTTTAAAAATATGAAATAGAACTTTATAACTCATCACTACCTACTAGAATTGAATCCATGACTTGAAGCTTTTAAATTAAGAGTCTTACCATGAAGCTAACACCTCATTATTGGCAATACATATAGTCATGTGAACAAAGGTGGGAAGGAGTGGGGGATGGAGGTTGGTGTGAGTGGGGCTATTGGAATCCTAAAATAATTGTAATATTATTACACCTTAAGATATATAGTCTAATTAGAACTTTATAACTCAACATTATCAAGCAGAACCAAACCCATAACTTGGAGTTTCCAAATCAATAGTATTACCAATAGGCTAACACCTCATTTATTTAGTAGCATATAGATTTTACACCTTTAAAATACTTGAAATTTCCTTAATTTTAAAGTGAGGGGATGGTAGGATATTAGAACCTAAAAGAATGATTATGAGTACACCCCAAGATATATAACTAACGTATACCTCAAGTGTGGGTGTCAGTCCCTGATGAGTGGCAAGGTACCCCTACACTCAACCATACAAATACATGCGTTACACGTGTGATCCAGTCGAACTCCACAGACTAAGTGCCTACACACCTCATGGAACACTTAAGGTTAATTATTTGTTGTCTTCCCAAACTTACTTGTATTTGTCATGGTTGTATGGTTAAGTATGTCCAAAGTATATGATTTTTATGCCTTTTCAATTTTTATCTCCTATGCTGATAAGGTGAAAGGTAAAGAGACTAATTGACTAACTTTAACTAACTAAGTCTTAATTAACCTAGCGTCAGCATCCGTTCCCAGTTACCGTTCACACCCTGAATCGATGCAACCTTGGTTACCAAACACTAGTCGTTGCTGGGATCACCAAGCGTAACGCACGTGCTCGAAGCGGTCGTACTAAGGCACTTAACTAGGAGAGAAGGGTTGAAAGAGATTTAATAACTAATAAGGCATTTAAATGATAAATATTAAATAACAATAAATAAAGTCCTAATTAGCCTATTCCATGCACTGCAAGGTTTATTCAAGAAGTTCGTCTTTATTGTCATACACAAACATGTGTTCAAGTACAATATTTGCTCGAATAAAGATCCGTTCACTTTGGAGCTCCTATTGCGGGCACATGGAAAATATTCTATCTTTGGAGAGATCAAACTGGCAGAGTTTCACTACAGTCTAGGCCTAGCATTAGAAACAAGGGAGAGCTGCCTCTTATTTATAGATATGATGGTGCACTACGATATCGCGTATGCGATATCGCAGGGGAAGACGCAATATTGCGTATGCGATATCACAGGGGATGCAATATCACGGCCCATGCGATATTGCGTCCCATCATACCCCCATGACTGAATAAAAACTCATCCTCGAGTTCCTTACAAAATATTGGGATGGTATGAGATTATTGACTCAAAATGGAACTAATGGGATGACATGTGAATGGATCATCATTACAAGACAAGAAAAAACTGGTGTTCATGACAATAAGAGTGAACACCTTATTACATTGACATCAGGCCTCATTTGGCAGTTGAGAAAGAGAGAGAGAAAGAAGTGTTGTTGCTGCCAACGCCAAGATTGCACCTTTCGTTGTCCATCCGTAAGCGCGCCATCGGTCTTACTCCTTGCATAGATTCTTTGAGCATTGCTCCATTCCAAATGTTCCTTCCAAATCCAATCCATTGTTACATGATTTCCATCTACACACACAACATAGTCTTTATATTAGCAAGGGTAAATGAATTTCAATGTAGTTGATACCTTGCTTCAGTGAAAGGTCCATTGGTTGAGTTGTGGTATGGCCGAGACGGATCTGGAGATATAAGATTGGTGACTACTGAAAGTGTAGGGGTTAGGAAAAAATCAAAAAAATTTGGGTCTGGACCCCCATGACTAAGTGCAAACCTCCGATAGCGATAGAATGGAGAAAGAAAAAGAACAAGAAAGATGGAGAAAAAGAGACAACTATAACATTGATGAAATGGATGTCAAGATGGAAATGAACAAAATAAAATAGATTGCAAAAATNACCACAAGAATTTACCAAAAAGAAAATAATGCATCAACCAAAATATACACTAATGATACAACCGACAATGAGGTGAACAATGGAGAGAAGGATGGAGAGAAGAGAATGGAATGGAATCCCAAGAACAATGTGGTGTACAGCCCCTTGTGTAGTTCATGGTTAATGTGACTTAGTAAATCCCATTCCAAGTTCGGCCTCAAATGAACAACTTCCAGTGACTTCGCATTAATACATTTGGCCAATCCATCCTCTTGAAGTAGCAAGAATGCCTTGACTCAAGAGCCACTACAGTTCCGATGAAACAAGGAGGAGAGAATGGGAAGCAAGAAGGGCCTTAGTTAGAGGGAACATTTTTATTTTAGTTCCATAACCAGTGCTTGTAGCCCAAATGGTTATTTCGTCTAAGGGGTGTGCTTTGAATTCTCATTGTTTTTTTGTTGTTGTTTTATGTGTTTATGCGTGAGAACCACACCATGCAAAGACTTTGTTATTTTTATTTGCTTAGCTTCCCGATAATTGGGTAACGTAGAAACGATAAGAAAACTCAAGAAGAAAACATCCAAGCACCCAAGAGTATGGCCAACACAAAAGCATCAAGTTCCCTTGAAGTCACACCCTTTTCAATCCTTGAGTCCTTCCTTAGTTTGAGAAATTCCCAGTCACCGATTCGTTAGAGTTCTTATTATTGAAAAAGGGGCTATACATTTCCAAGCCAAGAGAGACCATAGAAATTTGTGGATAAATGGATGAAGTAAAATCATTACCTGCTATATCAAAAGAAACATACCTTAGTATCAACATCATAACTTAAAGGTAAAAACCAAACATTAGCAATCAATATAAAAACAGTTCATACCATCATGAAGAACACTTATTGAATGACAAACTTACAAGATGGATCACACACACACACACAAGAAATGAAAAAGGATAATGATGTTGTAAAACAAAAACAAGAAAAGTTAAGGAAATTTGTAAAACAAAAATGTGTAAAACAAAAACGTGTATAACAAAAATGTGTAAAACAAAAACTTAAAAAGAACTGAGGGCCCCAAATGATTAGCATAGGTGGACATCTCCCCCATGACTGAATGGAAAGGGAGAGATCTGAAATAATGAATGCCTATTTGAATTTCTTAGAAGTGTCCAACTTCTCCCAATCGGTGTTTTTAGATTAAGGGATGGAGGTTGGCGACGCTCATATTCTAATGTATATATGCGTTCGTTATGGGCATGAGTTGTTCCCCCAATTTGTTCCATGCATGTTGGTCAGTTGCTCTTTTGACTAGCTATCAACCACGGGGGTGTCTACTACTTGTTGTGTGGTTGCTACATACAGGCATATTTATCTCAAAGTTTCAAGGGCACACTTGTTGCATGTCGGAGATGTTGGGCATTCCTCCATGTCGTCACCCGATGAGTCATTATATGTGATGCATGGAACTTTCTTCCTCTCGATCTTTCCATAAATGTTTACCTTAGATATTTCCAAGGAAAGATTGCGAATCCCTAGGCATGCATCTATTGTACTTAGCCATGCCCTTTCCATTATAATTGGGAAGTCCCCTTCATTGCTGTTGACTTCTATCACTAGAAAATCTGCTGGGTATGACCAACCACACACAGTGGTAACGATGTCCTCCACCAATCCCAAGGGAATGGTGATGGACTGGTCAACCAGCTCTAGTTGAATGCTGCTCTTCTTAAGTTGGGGAAGGTTCCAGGCTTGATACATCTCTCGTGATATTAAGTTGACTTCGGAACCTAAGTCAAGAAGAGCCTTATGTGGTTTGTTCCTGGTGACTTGGAGGTAGATTAAGGGACTTCTAGTGTCAGATAGTTTCCTGGGAAGGTGTCCTACCTTGATCTAGTCAATTACGGTATGTGTTAACATAACCGTATGCGTTAAGCTTTGTTGTTGGACTGAAGGGAGCACCGAAGCCTTAATTGTTGGAGAGGCATGCACAAACTCAACCTCTTGTGGTTATGAGAGCTTGTCTAGGATTTTGATTCTGAATAAAGGTCTTCTCTTTTTGTTGTTGTCAGAACCAGCAGCGGGTTGAATGTTTACAGCTCTCGTAGCGTTACGTTGCTACGGTTGAGTGGGGAGTTCCCCTTGCATTGTTGGAGTAGGATGTAATGGAACTATGGGTAGAAGAGGTGTAGATGGATTAGGAGGATGGTATGGATATGGAGTGTCTCCCGAAGGAGAAGGAGTCCTTCGAAAGTACTCTCAAACTTGGTAGTGACGTTGGGGAGTTATGTGACCCATGGATTCACTTGGAGAAATTGGCTATTGCACATAGTATCCATATGGGTCTGGCTGCCGGTAAGGGTATTGTTGTTTAGGCGATGGCATCCCCCATGATTGTGGGTTTTTCTATTACTGATGTTGGCCGATGGGTTGTGGTGGAGTTCCACTTAAATAGTACGTCAACGATTGGTGGAACTATCTTGGGTTACCTTGGGGATAAGGTAACCTTTGGGATGTCTGCCTTCTGTTAAGTCTCGGGTTGAGTGCATACACCCCAGACTCTTGTAGATGTCAGATGATTGGACAACATCCCTTAGGATGGTCATATTAGCAGATCTCACATCCACCGTCATCGTCTGTGTCCTAATCCACAACCTCATCAGAGATGTTCATTTTCCCCTTACCCTTGTCAGGTGCAAGGCCTGAATCTCTCTGCTTTTTCTTGTCCTTGTCACTACTTCATTCCTCCTTAGACTCCTCTACGATTTTCAGGATAGTTTCAATTTTACTGTCTAAGGAGCTCCATACTTCATCTACCTTAGTCGATACTTCCGTTGTTAGCTTTTGAAGCGGTAAATTTTTTCTGTTCACCAACTCTTTGAGTGGGGACTCATCCTCTTCATCACAAAATCTCACTCCCTTCTTTTGAAGGGAGGGATCACGGTTATATTCTTCCGCACTCTCTCTTTTTCGTAGCTCCCCTTCTTCTTTGGCTACTTGCTCCAACAATCGATGAATTTCATGGGATCTAAGTTTAGATAGTCTCCCTTGGGCATAAGTCCCAAGGGTTCTCCTAGTTTCATACCTTAGCCCATCTACGAGATGGCATAGTTGATCTCGCTGTGCGTAACCATGGCCCGGGCAACGATGTAGCAATGCATAGTAGTGACCCATGGCAGCATCTAAGGGTTCATGAGTACCTTGCTTCCATCCTTGGATCTGCTTACACGAGTTAGACACTCTAGAGTATGTTTGATATTTATCGTTGAAGAGTTCTAACATCGTACTTCACCTCCTAATGGTTTCCGGCTCTAACGACCTGTACCAACTCTTTGCTTTCTTTATGAGTGTCCTAGGAAACAACTTTAGTTTCTACCACTTATTCTCTATGTTTTGCAAGGCGCAGGCATTGTGGAATTCCTATAAATGATTTTGCAGATCTGCGTTGTATCCCCCTTCAAAGCGTGGGAAATTGTTCATGTCTAAGTGCTTGATCCGGCTATCTTTTTGATGCCTTGTTGGAATTCTTACAGCCTCTGTTATATTTAGCATGCTTCGAGTGGAAAGCAGGGGTTTCTCATGATCATCTCTTTCATGACGTTTATGATGTCTACGTTGTTTCCTACTTTCCCTTCATTCATGCCTTGATTCTTTTGATTGCCCTCATTCTCTCTCTCGACTCTCTTGTCGAGGTCTCTCATTTCTCTTACCTTTATCCTCTCCGTTATGCTCTTGATGACTGTGCCCTGATGTGGAAGGAGAGGGTGAGTGATGTGATGAAGGGGAAGAAGAAGGAGAACCATCGCCATGATGATTTTTCTTACCTTCTCTTCGATGGCTTCGGCTTCAATCGTGATGACGATCTGAGTGCCCGTCCTTGTCATGTGTTGTTGTTCCCTCAGTGAACAGCTGGTGTTCATGGGAATCAGAACTAGGGTTGTGTATCGTGGAGCATAGGTTCTGATACCCCACCTTCTCACTTTCATTAGGAGGGGGAACATCTTTCGATGGAGAACCTATTATAAGTGGTTCACCATCTCTAATTTCACTTAGGACGTGCGGGACCTCTTTACCCTTCAACAGTGTAAGGTGGCTCTCCTGCCTTGAGTCCCTTAAACGTTGTGCGGCTATGGGATGGTAATCCCTCATGTCAAAATCTGCCGCAACGTATTCCACGTATAATTCTATCATGCTGATCTATGCCAAAGCACGGAGGAGCATGTTAGGGACTGCCCGATTTGGAGGTAATACTATGTTACCTTGCAAGTCTATCCAACGCATCTGTTCATCCTGATGGAGGATAAAAGTAAAATTGGGTATATACTCATCTGAATGAGTATATACCATCCTATATTATTGAGGAACTGGCTGATTTTGGTTATGTGTTTTGGATTGCCAACTATTTCTTGTATTATCCCTAGGTGGTGTAATGCTCTTGTGAGAAGAAGAAGAAGACATTGTGTCTTACTCGGTGTGCTAATTAAGTGTTATATAAATTTTTGTTTAATTAACCCTAAGGTTCGTTTAAGCTCCCAACGATGTGAGTAATTTCCTATGTTCTACTTAGTGCACAAACACTTAGTCCCCGGCAACGGTGCCAATGATGAGTGGCGAGGTACCCCTACACTCAACCATACAAATACGAGCGTTACACACGCGATCCGATCGAACTCTGCAGACTAAGTGCCTACACGCCTCATGGAACACTTAAGGTTAATTATTTGTTGTCTTCTCAAACTTACTTGTATTTGTCATGTTTGTATGGTTAAGTACGTTCGAGGTATATGATTTTTATGTCTTTTCGATTTTTATCTCCTATTCTAATAAGGTGAAAGGTAAAGAGACTAATTGACTAACTTTAACTAACTAAGTCTTAATTAACCTAGTGTTACCATCCATTTCCACTTACCGTTCACACCTTGAACCGATGCAACCTTGGTTACCAAACGCTGGTCGTTGCTGGGATCACCAAGCGTAACGCACGTGCTCGAAGCGGTCGTACTGAGGCACTTAACTAGGAGAGAAGGGTTGAGAGAGATTTAATAACTAATAAGGAATTTAAATGATAAATAGTAAATAACAATAAATAAAGTCCTAATTAGCCTATTCCATGCACTGCAAGGTTTATATAAGAAGTTTGTATTTATTTCCGTACACAAACATGTGTTCAGGTACAATATTTGCTCGAATAAAGATCCGTTCACTTTGGAGCTCCTACTGCGGGCACATGGAAAATATTCTATCTCTAGAGGGATCAAACTGGCAGAGTTTCACTACGGTCTAGGCCTAGCATTAGAAACCATGGAGAGCTGCCTCTTATTTATAGATATGACGGTGCACTACGATATCATGTACGCGATATTGTAGGGGAAGATGCAATATTGTGGTGGACGCTATATCGCGTACACGATATCGCGGCCCATGCGATATCGCATCCCATCAGTTGCCAAAAAATATATATATTAAAAATAAGAATTTAGAGTACAAAAGTAGAAGAGTACTGTAGAGAGAAGAAACTCCAAATTAATCTTATAGTTTTGGGAATGCCTTTTCAGGTTTTAATCTGTAGAATCAATTTTGAGAAACCTCTCCTCTCGAGTAGGAAATTGGACATTCCATGAAAAGAATAACATTAGGTGGAGATGGAGGAGGCCCCCACCTAGTTAATAGAATTATGTTATCAAAATATATTATCTCAAATATTTTCAAGGGGGAGGAAGGATGTTAGAACCCAAAAGAATGATTATGAATACATCCTAAGACATATAACTAACATATACCTCAAGTTTGGATGTGAAACCCTAAAAAATATATATTAAAAATAAAAATTCATAGTACAAAAGGTAAGGAGTACTGCAAAGAGGAGAAACTCCAAATCAAGAAAAAGGAAAAGCCTAATAGTTTTGGGGATACCTTTTCAAGTTTTTATCCTTATAAGCAATTCTGAAGAAACTCTCCTCTAGGATAGGAAATTAGGCATTCCATGAAAAGATTAACATTGGGTGGAGAGGGAGAAGGTCCCCATTGATTAATAGAATCAATATTACCAAAAGATATTATCTTCATATCTTGACTAATAGTTGTAAATGAATTATTAGAAGTTAAATTATCTTGAACATGTTGTCCATTCTAAAGATTTAACATGTAATTATTAATAGATAGACTTCCTCAATGTTTTCTATTATGAAGAGCCATTTGGAAATAATCTAAATCAAAAATAGGTTTCTATGAGACTTTCAGAATAAATACTTATTTTCCCTTAGTCCTTAAAGTATTCTTTAAAATTAATTTAACTGAACCTTCCTCAAAGGTACATTTTATTTAACAACAATAAAAGAAAAGCATGGACTAACTATTCAAACATCAAGAAAAGAAATTGTTGCAGGATCTACAACATATGTAGAAAAATCTTAGCAAGATTTACAACATTTGTAGAAAAAACTTTAGTACTATTTTTAGTAACTTGATGTTGACAAGTTTGCATAGACTTTTTTTGTAGCATAAAAGGACATGAATGAAACATATAACCCTGTCAATGATAATAGTGTAATGATTATGGAAAATTGTAATATAAAACCTTTTGCATATAATCAATTTTACCACCATGCAGAAGAATTTCTTGATTAAGTGAATTAGTATCTACCTTAATCATATATTGAATTCTTCAAAAACCACTAGTTATAACTAGGGTTTCAAAATGCTTAATTAGCCCAATTTGAGAGATAATACCCCTTTAAACTACTTTAAAAATTAATGGAGGATTCAATAATTGAACAAAGAAAGGAACCCTTTGAAATTCACAAGATGCTAAATTAAAAAAGGAAGTCTACTTTCAAATAATTAATAAAGCATGACGATGATTAAAAATAACAAATATTAAGGGCTTTAGAAACCATTGTCGAATCAACAAATTCTACTAAGAAAAATGAGTTTGATAGATAACGTGCATGGATAACATTTAATCCTGAATCTTGTTACACCAGATTTAAATGACTTAAAAACTTGAGGAATGAAGTAAATAACCTAGAATTTGCACAAAAACATATCTTTTAGAGATTTCCTGAGTAATAGATTCATATAAATCATTAGGTAACTTATAGAATGGCAAAGAAGCAGTGGATCTAGTTGAAGGATTACCTACTGAATCTAACAGTATTACATGTAATTCCAAATAGATTCACTACAGAAATATCAAACATATGCCTAAAGTGTGACTCAAACTAGCAATCTCTTATCTAATAAGATAATGAACTAACCCTTAAGCTATCTATTACTAACAGTAATTCCTTAATTAAAACATGAATACGTTGTCTTGGTTATCTCAAGTGATTATCATATTGCACCATGGTTGAATGGTCATAGATGAATGCAAGTTATAGCTTTGAAAATGAATATTCCAAAATTGAAAATTGAAATTTTCCTACCTCTATATAGATTCAAAGGATTTGTTAGACAAAGTACATCTGTAGTAATAAATCCAAAATACAAAAGATGTGTTCAATAGTCATATAACTTGTATACTTTTTCTATATAGTTTCATAGAACCAATATTAGTAGCTTAAATTGCTTATATATGGATTGATTGAAGGTTTGTTATTCTTTTTTTTTAAAATCTATTTTGAAACATTCTAATAATACATGTTGTTCATCTTCTCCTACTTGTAGTACACAATCAACATATTCTATTTTCATGTTGCACATTATTCAATCTTTCATTGTTAACTAAGAGGTTATGTCTTCTTATTCTTCCTCTACTAATTAGTGCTCTCATGGATATTGGAATTGCTACATGTAGATATTCTATTTTATCATGGGTCACACCTCTAATGCTTTTTTAGTAAACTAAAGTGTTTTTTTTGTTGTTGTATTTGTTCCTTATTTTGTCATCTCTTTAAAACTTTCAAGAAATTATTTTTTATTACAATCATAAAGTGTCTTAAAAAATTATCAAGCAAAAACCTTTTAAAAAACGCAAAATGAAACTAAAGGATATAAAGAATTTATTTTACTTAGACAATCTTAGATGTGATATCATTGTACAAGCTATGTACTTAAGAGTTATTACTTGTCTTTATCTACATATTCAAATGCAAAGCAATAACAGAATATCATTTTCTTCAAATCAAAATAGGTGAATAGTTAAAGATTACTTACAAAAAAATATTAATACTTTTAAGAATAATACTTCTAAAGATAAAATCCATATTTTTTACTAACACCCATTAATGCAACAAATTTAGAAGGAATGGAAGATTGCAACTTATAATCTACTCAAACTATTTCAAATCTAGCTAAGAATACTTGGCAACTTTGCAAAAGAACAACATAGACATACTATAAAATAGGTTCTCAAGTAGTGAACTTATTTCTCTATGCAAATGATACTACTATAATATCTAATTCTTAGAAAGGTGCATCTAATATGCTACAAATTTGAGAACAATTTTACATTTCTTCTAGTTTGCAAGTTAATGTAGAAAAAACTAACATGATGATATGGGGGACAAGGAACACCGAATAGAATTTTAAATTTGGTGATTAGAATGTACAAATTGTGGACTCTTTTAGATTCTTGGGTATTCAATATGTGAATAATTATAGATGGTATAAATGCATTAAGGACAAAATAATAGAAGAAATAAAATGTCTTTATATAATTAAAATCAAATGTAAGACATTAAGAGTTTGGGCTTTGAAGGTTTAAAAAATAATTTTATCAAATTTTCATTTATCCTATTATGTTATATGGATGCACAATTTGAGGACTAAGTCTTAAATGTTAAAAATTGGAAGGCCATTGAAAGAATACAAAAGACATTTTTATTTGATGAATTAAAGGTAAAAGTTCAAACACCACATTCTATGCTTTTGTTAGAGTGTAACCTACTTTCTCTAGAAGTAGAAGCTATTTGTTAGTTTATTGCTTATACTCAAAAACTAGCAAAAATAGTACATATCAAATTTTCTAAAGTAGTTCTTGAAGACACAAAAGAGTAGAGATAATATTTTCAAGGGATACAATGGCTGAAGTCTTGGGACTTCTCATTGAAGAAGATACAAAGTAATCCAAAACACATTTGTAAGTTGGTTCAATAGTAGGTTCTAACAAAGTTATGGTTAAATGTATAATGCAAGAAAAATGTTTATTTGAAATGCATAAGAAGTAATGAGTTAAACTTAGAAGTTCACTATATGTCATTTGTACTCCCAATGAGATGCTACTTTTTCATTTGCGTTTACATCATCTTGGAATAGAAAGTGGAAGATGGATACAAATTCCTTAAGAAGAATGCACATGTAGGCTATGTGGTGCAAGAGATCTTGAGAATGACCAACATGTTTTTCTTAGTTGCTGTCCAAGTAAACATTTAAGACAAAAGTATATTATTGTAGCAAAAGGTCTATATGATTTTTTTTTTGGTTATATCCAACATTAGTTAGCCACTTTGTTGAGTCAATATTTAATTTTCATAATACAAATGCAATGTTTATCCAATAGATCCTTTGGATCTTTCAAGGTAATAACACTGCATTCATTGTTGTGAAACTAAGGCCTAATTTGAACCAACAAGAATGGTATCCAAAAGGCATTTTAACTACTAGCTATCCAAGCTTTCATGATTGTTTGACTTTAAGATTTTAGATTCAATTAAATAATACCTTTAAATCTTAGTTTATGTCCATTATCTAATAAATTTTATAGGTCTCAATGAATGTAATATAAAGCCCTTTTGTTTCAGTTGTTATTTTATTTTTATGTATGTTATTTGGTTTTATTTATTTAAATTTTTTATAAAAATATAAAGGTATTATGGGCTAGCTAGTTGGTCCTGGAAGCAAAGTTAAAGCTTGCAACTTAAAACTTGTTAGATAAATGTGTCATTAATTTAGGTAAAATAGTAAAAATAATTTATGGATTATTTAATAAGGATGCGTAATTTGCTTTGATCCTATAATCTTCAAGGTTTTTCTCCACACTTCATAAACATTTGAAAATGTCACAAACATCATATTAGATTAAAATAACATGATAATAGTAATTGCATACTTTTTCTATTTTCTTTCTAACCATGTTTAATATGAACATGTTAATAGTAATTTTTTTCTTTTAAGAAAATTAAGTCATTATCATATCAAGCTTTTATGCACCAAAATGAAGCTTAACAAATAACAAATATTACCAATTAATAAATAACTTGTATATTGTTGATATTTATTTCTTAAATTTATATTTATTGACAACTATTGCATGAGAGGTTAAATAAGAGTAATATTTAGGTGGAAATTTTTAGCTAAGTTCAATAGCTTAAAGCAAAGATAGGTATGTGATATTCTTGTAAATGGTAAATATTAAAGCTTGAATAGTAATTTGTCTGAAAAAATCCATTGAATATGTACAAATTATTATAAGATTTTAATTTCATTTTTTAAAGACAATAGTTAATAATATGCCTTGGACAAAACCTTCAATTTCACTAAAACAAAGCCTTCAATTTTATTAATTAAGGTACATCATTGACAAGATTTGAAGATTATATCCTAAGTTTATCATTGATGAAATCCCAACGGTAAAAATGGCCCAAACCTCCTCATGGAACACTCGGACACTTCTAAGCATGTTGTGGTGTATCAAAATATGTTAAGGATTTAAAGCCTCCAAAAATGAAGTATTGGGAGTACGAAACGTGTAAGATGGAGTGACTTGTTACCATCTTGATAATGATAATGTTTACAAAATGCCAAGGTTCTAAAGTCAATGATTTCGCACAAAGCAAAGACGACCGTAAGCAATAAAGACGAAAAGACTAACGGTGGTGCATATGTTTGCAACAAAAATTATAATTATGAAATTAACTATAATTATTAAAATTAACCTGGTTGGTTCATAGCTAACCCTGTACCATATACTTTGTAATATTTAGTACGAGGGAGAGACACAGCAGAAAGGGTACTATTTATTTTGTGAGATTTAGTACAGCGAAGACTCCAGCGAGAAAATGATGCCATTTATTCTGTGATATTTGGTACGAAGGAAAAGCATAGCAAAAACGTTATTGTGACAATTAGTACTAGTTTAGTTATATATTTATTATTGGTTAAGAGAATCTTATATATTTTACAAATTAATAAAATCTCAAATTGATGCAAATTAATAAAATCTCAAATTGATGCATTGAGAATTGATATTCATATTGAAAACTAAAATCAAAACGATTGTAAACGATGGACTTTCCATAGCATTCTTTTCCATGGCGTTTTTTTTCCATCGTGGGATCTTAAGTGAGACGTGACATGAGGGCGACAAAATAGACTCCCCCCTCCCCCATCAAAATAAAGACAAAATAAAGGAAAAACACAGTAAAAAAAACTACAGATGCAGCCAAAATTATAATTACTGAAATTAACCTCATTTGTTTATAACCAACTATAGTATCATTTATTTTATGACATTTAGTACCGAGGAGAAACACAGCGAAAATAGCACAGATGCGCCAAAAATCATAATTACTGAATTCACCTTCTTAGTTTACAGCCAACTATGGTGCTGTTTATTCTATTTAGTATGAAAGAGAAACGCAGAAGAAAGAGCACAAATGCAGCAAAAATTATAATTACTAAAATTAACTTTCTTTGTGTATAATCAGCTATGGTACCATTTATTGTTTGACATTTAGTACACATGAAAAACACTGTGGAAGAAGGATCACAGATACAACAAAAATTTATAATTACTGAAATTAACCTTTTTGGTTCACAATTAACCATGGTCCCATTTATCCTATGACACAATTAGTACGAAGGAGAAACACAGTAGAGTACAGATGCAGCCAAAGTTATAATTACTGAAATTAACCTTGTTTGTTTACAGATAACCATGATACCATTTATTCTATATGACATTTAGTGTAAAAGAGAAACACAACGGAAAGAGCACGCATGCAACCATGGTACGATTCATTCTATTTAATACAAAGGACAATCAGAACTGAAAGGAAATAAATGCAACAAAAATTATAATTACCGAATTTAACTTTATTGATTTACAGCCAACCATGATACCATTTATTTTATAGCATTTACAATGGAAGAGAAGCACAATGGAAAGAGCAGACCAGCACATGCAGGTCCTGAAAGTTCACATTCAGTGTGCAGCAGAAAATCAGTAAAAAGAGTAGCGAAGAACATTCAACATTCCAAAATTTAGAGAGCCATGTGACAGTTCACATTCAGTGTGCAGCAGCAGAAAAACAGTGGAAAGAGTAAAGCAGCACATTCAAGATTCCAAAATTTACAGGTTCAGGGCAAGGTCCCACCAAACTTTCGTCTGAAGTTGTTAGCCGTTGTTCACGTAATTGTGGTTGTGGAACTGTGGTGTATACTTGGAGCCATTCATTCACGTTGCAGTCAAAATTTAATACGGATACATTCGTTTAATGGCTAAGATTCCAAGCGCAAACATGAAGTGTCGTCGCTGGCGGTTCGAAATCGAAAGCATCAAGGTTCTCGATGTAACACGTGTTTGCGTGTTGAAGTGGCCTTCATATCTACGAAAGCATCAAGGTTCTGGATGTAAATGCATTGGCATTGGCATCATGTATTTTCGCATTAGCATAACGCGGTTTTGCATTAGCGTTGGGGTGGCGTCCACATTGAATTGAGATGGTGTGTTGGGTCTCTTATTTTTTAATAACTGATTTTGTAGCCTATAAATTCATTCTTATCAAGGTGCCACAAATCATAGCAGGATTACAATTCTATTCCCTTTTACATATGCTTAAAGGTTGCATATACCATCGTTGCAGAGTGCGGAACGCCAATTTAGTCTCAAGCATCAATGGCTAAAGATCAATTCCATTTACTTAAGCATTGTGCATTTTTTATTATTTATGCATGTGAATTTTTTGTGCCATTTGCTTCTGCATTCTGTACTTTGATTTATTGTGCAATCTGGTTTTCTGCACAATTACTTTCTAAATTTGGTATTGGAGCGTTAGATCTTTGTCTTGATGCGATTTTTGATGATGGTGCAATTTGGAGACAACGTTGTTTATTATTTTTATGCATAGCTTTTTTCATAGCTTACATATTTGGCATCCATCATTGTTATTATGATTTCTAGTGTTTTTCATGTCATCCAACAAATTAGCATCGTCCTATAGGGTTTTCTTTTGGTGCTTTGGCCTCCACTTGGGCACCTTGCGCTAGAATAATTGAATGAATTATGTTTATACTATAAATTTGTTCAATATTTTGATAAAATTATGTTTATACCATGTTGAATTTGGTAATTTATCAATTTTATAGATATTTTTGTATATGTATGCATCATTTTCTGCATATGAATTATAACTAGTGATCTATATAATTTTGTATAATTAGAAAGTAGCCACGACATCTTTAATTATGCAAAATTATGTACTAAGAGCTTTTGGATCACATATAGTAGACAACATTAAAAAATTGTGATTAATCATATGTAATATGATAAATTTTATCCCATAGAAAATTTTATTGTATTTAATATGATTAATTAGGATGATATCTTAAATTATTTTTCTTAATTTGACCATAGGGATTAAGAAAAGGAATATAATTTAATAGTTTCATTGTAAGGATATATGAATCTATTTGAATTAAAATTTAGCCCATAGGCAATTTTATGTCATTTAATTCAAATTTTTCATGATTTACATTGGTAAACATGTTTTATGGTATTTTAACCTCAAATTTAGTGAGATAAGCATATTTAATTATGTAGTTGTACAACTTGTAAGCTACTTTGATTTTAAATGTGACATTCCTAAATTAAAGAGTGATTGATGAGTGGCGAGGTACCCCTACACTCAACCATATGAATACAAGTGTTACACACGCGATCCGATCAAACTCCACAGACTAAGTGCCTACACGCCTTATGGAACACTTAAGGTTAATCGTTCGTTGTCTTCCCAGACTTGTATTTGTCACGGTTGTATGGTTAAGTAAGTCTGTGGTATGTGATTTTTATGTCTTTTATGTTTTATCTCCTATGCTGATAAGGTGAAGGGTGAAGAGACTAATTAACTAACTTTAACTAACTAACTAAGCCTTAATTAACCTAGCATCAGTATCCGTTCCCACTTACCGTTCACACCTTGAACCAATGCAACCTTGGTTACCAAACGCTATTCGTTGCTAGGATCACCAAGCGTAACGCACGTGCTCGAAGCGGTCGTACTGAATGCACTTAACTACAGGAGAAGGGTTGAGAAAGATGTAATCAACTAATAAAGCATTAAACGATAAACAATAAATAACAATAAATAAAATCCTAATTAGCCTATTCCATGCACTACAAGGTTTATCCAAGAAGTTCGTCTTTATTTCCGTACACAAACTTGTGTTCAGGTACAATATTTGCTCAAATAAAGATCCGTTCACTTTGGAGCTCCTATTGCGGGCACATGGAAATTATTCTATCTCTAGAGAGGTAAAATTGCCAGAGTTTTACTACGGTCTAGGCCTAGATTGAGAAACAAGGGAGAGCCACCTCTTATTTATAGATTTGATGGCACACTGCGGTATCACGTACACGATATCGCAGGGGAAGACGCGATATTGTGGCCCATGCGATATCGCGTCTGATGAGTGGCGAGGTACCCCTACACTCAACCATACGAAATGAGCGTAGCACGCGAGATCTGGTCGAACTCCGTAGACTAAATGCCTAAACGCCCCATGGAACACTTGGGGTTAATCATTCGTTGTCTTCCCAGACTTACTTTTTGTTGTCATGGTGTATGGTTAAGTAAGTCTGAGGCATATGATTTTTATGGTCTTTTATGGTTTTTCTCCTATGCTATCAAGGTGAAGGGTTGAGAGAGCTAACTAACTCTAACTAAGGACTAAGTCTACATTAACTAGCGTCAGCATCCATTCCCACTTACCGTACACGCCCTGAACTATGCAACTGTGGCTACCAAACACTAATCGTTACTGGGATCACCACACGTAACGCACGTGCTTGAAGTGGTCATACTGAGGCACCTAACTAGCCTAAACGTGATGAGGAGCTGATTCCTTGACTAGTCGTACATATCCGTAGATGCTCATAATCAAGTTGTACTCATCCCATGTTCTAGGAGTTGAGGGTGAGAGAGACTAATCGCGATGAGCAGCCGATTCCTTGATTAGTCGTACACATTCGTTAATGCTCGTAATCAAGTCGTACTCATGCCGCGCTAATGTAGGTAATAAATAACATGTAATAAATCCTATTCCATGCACTACAAGGTTTATCCACAAAGCTCGTCTTTATTGTCGTACACAAATTACGTTCAGGTACAAAGCTACTCGAATAAAGATTTGTTCACTTGGGGACTCCTACTACGGCACATGGAAAATATTCTATGTCTGGAGTGATCAAATTGCCAGAGTTTCCCTACTTTAAGCCTAGGATGGGAAATAAGGGGAGTGCCGCCTCTTATTTATAGATTTGGCAATGGACCGTGATATCGAGTACGCGATATCAAAGGTGACGATGCGATATCGTGACGACCGCGATATCGCGTACGCGATATCACAGTGTATGCGATATCACGTCTCATCATACCCCCATGATTGAATGAAAAGTTATCCTCGAGTTCCTTACAATAATATCGGGAAGGTATGGAATTATTGAGGGGAATGGAACTAATGGGATGACATGTGAACGGATCATTATTACAAGACTTGACAAAACTGGTGTTCATGACAACAAGGGTAAACACCTTATTACAATGACATTAGGCCTTAGTTGGCAGCTGAGAAAGAGAGAGAGAAAGAAGTGTTGCTACTGCCAACGCCAAGATTGTGCCTTCATTGTCCATCCATACGTGCGCCATCGATCTTGCTCATTGCATAGCTGCTTCCAGTGCTGCTCCACTCCAAGTGGTTCCTCCAGATTCAGTCTGTTATTGCATGGTCACCATCTGCACACACAACACAATCTTAATTAGCAAGGGTAAATGAATCTCAATGTAGTTGATACCTTGCTGCGGTGTAAGTCCATTGGCTAGGTTGTGGTATGGCTGATATGGATCTGAGAATATATTAATGATGACTACCAAAGGTGTAGGGGTTAGGAAGAAAATCAAAAATTTCGGGGCTAGGAGAAAATTGAAAAAATCAGGCCCCGTAACCCCATGACTAATCGCGAACCTCCGGTAGTATTAGAATGGAGAAAGAAAAGGAGTAAGAAAGATAGATAAAAAGGGACAACTATGGCATCGATGAAATGGATGTCAAGATCGAAATGAACAAAATAAAATTAAGTGCAAAATGTTAAGGGAAAGAATTTAACTAATGCCCCAAATAGGAATGTTAGTGGGTCCTTCCCAAAGCAGGCTCATGCCCTTAATGCCCTGACAAACCTACAGTCAAAGAGTCTATCGGCTTTGGGAATGTCATTTGGAATAAGAGTTAAAGTCTTAACTGTAAGAATTTACCAAAAAGAAAACAATGCATCAACCAAAATATATACACTAATGATACAACCGGCAATGAGGTGAACAATTGAGAGAAGGATGAAGAGAAGAGAATGGAATGGAATCTCAAGAACGAGGTGGTGTACAGCCCCTTGTGTGTTTTATGATTAATGTGACTTGGAAAGTCTCATTCCAACTTCGGCCTCGAACCAACCACATCCAGTGACTTCACATCAATGCATATGGTTAAACCACTTGCTTAGATAACAAGAATGCATCCTCCAAGAGCCACCACCATTCCGATGAAACAAAGGAGAGAATGGGAAGTGAGAAGGGGCTTAGTTAGAGGGAACACTTTTGGTTCGATAACCAATTCTTGTAGCCCAAGCTTATTCGTCTAAGGGGTGTGCTTTGAATTCTCACTTTGTTTTTTTTTTTTTGCTTTTTATGTTTTGTGTTTTTATGCGTGAGAACAACACCATTCAAAAACTTCTTATTTTTATTGTCTCAGCTTCCGATAGTTGGGTAACATCGGAACGACAAGAAAATTCAAGAAGAAACATTCAAGCACCCAAGATAATGACCAACACAAAAGCATCAAGTTCCCTTGAAGTCACACCCTTTTCAATCCTTGAGTCCTTCCTTAGTTTGAGAAATGCCCAGTCACCAATTCGTTTAAGTTCTTATTAATAAGGGATTTTACATTTCCAAGTCGAGAGAAACCATAGAAATTGGTGGATGGATGGATGAAGTGATCTCATTGCCTGCCATATCAAAAGAAACATACCTTAGTATCAACATTGTGACTTAAAGGTAAAAACCAAACATGAGCAATCAATATGAAAACAGTTTATACCATCATTCCAAACACTTATTGGGTGACAAACTTACAGGGTGGATCACACACACACACAAAATGGAAAAGTAGAACGATGTTGTAAAACAAAAATTAGAAAAGTTAAAGAAATTTGTAAAACAAAAATGTGTAAGACAAAAAATGTTGTAAAATAAAAACGTGTAAAACAAAAATTGAAAAAGAACTAAGGGCCCCATATGATTAGCATAGGTGGCCATCTCCCCCATGACTGAGTGGAGAGGGAGAGATTCGAAATAATGAGCCCCTATTTGAGTTTCTTAAAAGTTTCCAACCTTTCCCAAATGATGATCTTAGATTAAGGGGTGGAAGTTGGCGATGCTCATATTTCAATGTGTCTATGCCTTTGTTATGGGCGTGGGTTTCCTTAGTTCATTCCATGCATATTTGGTTGCTCCTTCAAGTAGCTGTCAACCACGGGGTATCTACTACTGGTTGTGTGGTTGCTACATACAAGCATCTTTGTTTCAATGTTTCAAGAGCACACCTGTTACGTAGAGGCATTTCCTCCATGTCATCACCTGATGAATCACTGTATGTGATGCATGGAACTTTCCTCTTCTCTATCTTTCCACATATGTTTATCTTAGAAATTTCTAAGGAAATATCGCGGATCCTAAGGCATGCATCTACTGTACTAAGCCATGCCCTTCCCATTATAATTGGGAATTCCCCTTTGTTATTGTTGACTTCAATCACCAGAAAATCAGCTGGGTAAGACCAACCACACACAGTGGTAATGATGTCCTCCACCAATCCCAAGGGAATGGTGATAGATTGGTTTGCCAACTCTAGTTGAATGTTGCTCTTCTTAAGTTGGGGCAGGTTCCAGGCATGATACATCTCTCGTGAAATCAAGTTAACTCCGGAACCTGAGTCAAGAAGAGCCCTATGCGATTTATTTTCAGTGATCTGTAAATAGATTAAGGGACTCCTAGGGTCAGTTAGTTTCTTGGGAAGGTGGCCTACCTTGATCCAGTCAGTTATGGTATGCATTAACATAATCGTATGCGTTACGCTCTGTTGGACTAAAGGGTGCTTCGAAGTGTTAGATGGTGGAGGAGTATACATGGGCCCAACTGCTTGTTGTTGCGAGAGTTTGTCTAGGCTTTTGGTTTTGAAGTAGGATCTTTTCTTTTTACAGTTGTCAGAACGAGCAGCAGGTTGGATATTTATAGCTCTCGCAACGTGATGTTGTTGCAGTTGAGGAGGAAGTTCCGCTTGCATTGTTGGAGCATGAGGTGTTATGGGAACTACTTGTGGTGGAAGAGGTGCGGATGGATTAGGAGGATGGTGTGGGTATGGAGTGTCTCCTGGAGGAGAAGGAGTCCTTCTAAAGTACTCCTGAACTTGGTAGTGATGGTTGGGGGTTGTGTGACTCATAGAGTCACTTGGAGAAATTGGCTGCTACACATAATATCCATAAGGGTCAGGCTGCCGGTAAGGGTACTGATGTTTCTGCGATGGCATCCCCCATGACTGTGGGTATTGCCACTGCTGATTCTGTCTGATGGGCTGTGGTGTAATTCCACTTGGATAATATGTTAGTGGTTGGTGGAATTACCTTAGGTTACCTTGTGGATAAGGTAACCTTCGGGGTGTTTATCGTTGGTTGAGTATTGGATTAAGCGCATACATCCTAGACTCCTGTAGATGTGAGATGATGGGGCAACATACCTTAGGATGGTCATAGTGGCAGATCTCACATCCACCATCATTGTCTGTGTCAGAGTTCTCAGCCACATCGGAGTTAGTGATTTTTCCCTTACCCTTGTTATGTGCAGAGCCTAAATCTCTCCACTTTTTCTTACCTTTTTCACTACTTTGTCCTACCTTAGACTCTTCTACAATTTTTAAGACAGTTTCAATTTTAGAGTCTAAGGAACTTCATACATCATCTACCTTAGCCACTATTTCTGTTGTTATTTTTTGGATCAGCAAGGTTTTCCGGTTCACCAATTCTTCGATTGGTGACTCATCCTCTTCATTACAAAACGTCACTCCCTTCTTTCGAAGGGAGGGATTGTGGTTGTACTCTTCTGCACTTTCCCTTTTGCATAGTTCACCTTCTTCTTTTGCTACTTGCTCTAACAAGCTATGTACTTCATGGGCTCTAAGTTGTGAGAGTCTCCCTTGGGCGTAAGTTCCAAGGGTTCTTCTAGTTTCATGCCTTAGCCCATCCATGATGTGGCAAAGTTGATCTCGCTGAGTGTACCCATGGCCCGGGCAACGATGTAACAATGTGTAGTAGTGGGCCATGGCAGCATCCAAGGGTTCATATGTACCTTGTTTCCAGCCTTGGATCTGCTTATGCAAATTAGACACTCTGGAGTATGTTTGATACTTTTCGTTGAAAAGTTCTAGCATCGTACTCCACCTCCTGATGGTTTTTGGTTCTATGGACCGGTACCAGCTCTCTACTTCTTTAGTGAGTGTCCTTGGGAACAACTTAAGTTTTTGCCACTCATTTTCTATATTCTGTAAGACTTAATCATTTGTTGTCTTCCTAGAATTACTTGTTGTTGTCACGGTGTATGGTTAAGTAAGTCTGAGGTATATGATTTTTATGGTTTTTCTCCTATGCTATCAAGGTGAAGGGTTGAAAGAGCTAACTAACTCTAACTAAGGACTAAGTCTACATTAACTAGCGTCAGCATCCATTCCCACTTACCGTACATACCCTGAACTATGCAACTGTGGCTACCAAAAGCTAATCGTTACTGGGATCACCACATGTAATGCACGTGCTCGAAGTGGTCATACTAAGGCACCTAACTAGCCTAAACGTGATGAGGAGCTGATTCCTTGACTAGCCGTACACATCCATAGATGCTTGTAATCAAGTCGTACTCATCCCGCATTCTAGGAGTTAAGGGTAAGAGAGACTAATCGCGATGAGCAATCGATTCCTTGATTAGCCGTATACATTTGTCAATGCTCATAATCAAGTCGTACTCATGTCGTGCTAATGCAGGTAATAAATAACAGGTAATAAATAACATGTAATAAATCCTATTACATGCACTGCAAGGTTTATTCACAAAGCTCATCTTTATTGTCGTACACAACTTGCGTTCAGGTACAAAGTTGCTCGAATAAAGATCCGTTCACTTGGGGACTCCTACTGCGGCACATGGAAAATATTCTATCTCTAGAGTGATCAAACTGCCAGAGTTTTCCTACTTTAAGCCTAGGATGGGAAATAAGGGGAGTGTCGCCTCTTATTTATAGATTTGGCCATGGACCATGATATCGCGTATGCAATATCACAGGTGACGACGTGATATCGCATGGGATGCGACATTGTGATGGTCGCGATATTGCGGTGCATGTGATATTGCATCTCATCAACGTCCCATCATACCCCCATGACTGAATAAAAACTCGCCTTGAGTTCCTTACAAAATATTGAGACGGTATGGGACTATTGACTCAAATGGAACTAATGGTGAATGGGATGACATGTGAATGGATCATCATTACAAGACAAGACAAAATTGGTGTTCACGATAACAAGAGTAAACACCTTATACATTTGACATCAGGCCTTATTTGGAAGCTGAGAAAGAGAGAGAGAGAAGGAAGTTTTGCTACTGCCAACGCCAAGATTGCGCCTTTTGTTGTCCATCCGTAAGCGCGCCATCCATCTCGTTCCTTGCATAGCTGCTTTAGCACCGCTCCATTCCAAGTGTTCCCTCCAGATCTAATCCGTTATTGTATGATTTCCATCTGCACACACAACACAGTCTTATATTAGCAAGGGTAAATGAATCATAATGCAATTGATACCTTGCTTTATTGAAAGGTCCATTAGCTTAGTTGTGGTATGGCTGATACAGTTTTGGAGATATAATAGTGGTGACTACCGAAGGTGTAGAAAATTGGGTCAAGACCCCCATGACTAAGAGCGAACCTTCGGTAGCGATAGAATGGAGAAAGAAAAAGAATAAGAAAGATGGGAAAAAGTAGACAATTGTAACTTCGATGAAATGGATGTCAAGATGGAAATGAACAAAATAGAGTGGATTGCAAAAATGTTAAGGGAAAGAATTTAACTGGTGCACCAAATAGGAATGTCAGTGGGTCCTCCCCAAAGCAGGCTCATGCCCTTAATGTCCTGAAAAACCCACATTCAAAGAGTCCATAGGCTCTGGGAATGTCATTTGGAACAAGAGTTAAAGTCTTAATTGTAAGAATTTACCAAAAAGGAAACAATGCATTAACCAAAATATATACTAATGATATAACCGGCAATGAGGTGAATAATGGAGAGAAGGATGGAGAGAAGAGAATGGAATGGAATCCCAAGAACAAGGTGGTGTATAGCCCCTTGTGTAGTTAATGATTAATGTGACTTAGTAGATCCCATTCCAAGTCTGGCCTCAAACAAACCACATCCAGTGACTTCTTATTAATGCATTCAGCCAATCCATCCTCTTGAAGTAACAAGAATGCCTTCACCCAAGAACCACCACCATTCCAATGAAACGAAAGAGGAGAGAATGGGAAGCAAGAAGGGCCTTAGTTAGAGGGAACATTTTTATTTTAGTTCCATAACTAGTGCTTGGAGCCCAAATGATTATTTCATCTAAGGGGTGTGCTTTGAATTCTCACTTGCTTTCTTTTTCTCTCTTTTTTTTTTGTTTTTTGTTTTATGTGTTTATGCGTGAGAACGACACCATGCAAAGACTTTGTTATTTTTATTAGCTTGGCTTCCCGATAATTGGGTAACGTTGAAACGGTAAGAAAACTCAAGAAGAAAACATCCAAGCACCCAAGAGAATGGCCAACACAAATGCATTAAGTTCCCTTGAAGTCACACCCTTGTCAATCCTTGAGTCCTTTCTTAGTTTGGGAAATGCCCAGTCACTGATTCATTGATAGTTATTGTTTAAAAAAGGACTATACATTTCCAAGCCAAGAGAGACCATAGAAATTTGTGGATGTATGGATGAAGTGGACTCATTGCCTGCTATATCAAAAGAACCATACCTTAGTATCAACATCATAACTTAAAGGTAAAAACCAAACATTAGCAATCAATAGGAAAAAAATTCATACCATCATTAAGAACACTTATTGGTGACAAACACACACACAAAAAAATGAAAAAGGTATAAACGATGTTGTAAAAAAAAAAAACAAGAAAAGTTAAAGAAATTTGTAAAATAAAAATGTGTAAAACAAAAACATGTTAAACAAAAACTTAAAAAGAACTGAGGGCCCCAAATGATAAGCATAGGTGGCCATCTCCCCTATGACTGAATGGAAAGGGAGAGATCCAAAATAATGAACGCCTATTTGAATTTCTTAAAAGTGTCCAACTTCTCTCGATTGATGTTTTCAGATTAAGGGGTGGAAGTCGGCGACGCTCATACTCCAATGTATCTATGCCTTCGTTGTGGGCATGAGTTATTCCCCCAGTTCATTCCATGCATGTTGGTGGGTTGCTCTTTTGATTAGGTGTCAACCATGGGGTGTCCACTTGTCGTGTGGTTGCTACATATAGGCACCTTTATCTTAGAGTTTCTAGGGCACACCTGTTGCATGTAGGAGATGCTGAGCATTCCTCCATGTCATCACCCAATGAGTCACTATATGTGATGCATGGAACTTTCTTCTTCTCAATCTTTTCATAAATTTTTACCTTAGATATTTCCAAGGAAAGATCGCGGATTCCTAGGCATGCATCTATTGTACTTAACCATGCCCCTTCCATTATAATTGGGAAATCCCCTTTCCTACTGTTGACTTCTATCACTAGGAAATCAACTGGATATGACCAACCACACACAGTGGTAATGATTTCCTCCACCAATCACAAGGGAATGGTGATGGACTAGTTAACCAGCTCTAGTTGAATATTACTCTTCTTAAGTGGAGGTAGGTTCCAGGCTTTATACATTTCTCATGAGATTAAATTGACTTCGAAACCTGAGTCAAGAGGAGCCTTATGTGGTTCATTCTCGGCGACTTGGAGGTAGATTAAGGGACTTCAAGGGTCAGATAGTTTCCTGGGAAGGTGGCCTACCTTGATGCAGTCAGTAATGGTATGTGTTAACATAACCGTATGCGTTAAGCTCTGGTATTGGTTTGAAGGGAGCTCCGAAGCCTTATGTGTTGGAGGAGCGTACACAAACTCAACTACTTATGGTTGTGAGAGCTTGTCTGGGCCTTTGGTTCTAAAAAAAGATCTTTTCTTCTTGTGGTTGTTAGAACCAGCAGTGGGTTGAAGGTTTACAGCTCTCGTAGCATTATGTTGCTATGGTTGAGTGGGGAGTTTTCTTTGCATTGTTGGAGCGGGTGGTATTGGAACTAACGGTGTGAGAGAGGCGGATGGATTTGGAGGATGGTATGGATGTGAAGCATCTCCTGGAGGAGAAGGAGTCCTTCTAAAATACTCCCAAACTTGGTAGTGACGTTGTGGAGTTGTGTGATCCATGGAGTCACTTGGAGAAACCAGCTATTGCACATAGTAGCCATAAGGATTTGGTTTCCGGTAAGGGTGATGAGTGGCGAGGTACCCCTACACTCAACCATATGAATACAAGTGTTCACACACAATCCGGTCGAACTCTATGGATAGGCTAGTTGTGGTATCTAGATAGTTACACGTTGATGGCAGTTCACTATCTTCCCACACGGACTAGTATTTGCTTTGTCACGTATGGTTTAGTCTAGATGAGGCGTATGATGTGATCCTAAATTAGTGCTACTCCTAGAGACAATGGAGAATAATCTTGATTAAACTAATGAGTAATAGGAAATGAGTCTAAGCTAGCCTAGGTGTGATGAGCATCCATTCATTAATCATCCGTACACATCTTGGACCTCGTGCATGACTACTACTGGGATTACCAAGCATAGATCCTAGGTACGCTACTGGGTTACCAAGTAGTCACACTTAAATGCTCGTGATTAAGTCGTACTCATTCCACATTTAACAATAGGAATAGTAAATGATGATAAAGAAATATTAACTAAGAAAATAATAAATAACAATAATAATTAATAATAATAATTAAACAATTAAAACTAAGTGAATGCTGCAATGATGAAGTAATCTTGATCTTTATTTCCGGTCATGTGCACGTCCAAGTATGTCACACTCGAATAAAGGTGCCATACAATTATAAGAATTACACTTTGGGCATGGACTAGGGAAAATATTCTAATTTCTATGGAAACAAAATGCAAGGGCTTCGCTACAACTAACTTAAAAGGTGCCTAAATGAGGCAGAAGGCCCTCTTATTTATAGGCCGAGATAGGTGGCTGTGTAAACGAGGCCATGTCGATGCAAGAAGCCTACGTCGATGGGCCTGCATTGACTGGGCCTCATATACACGGCCCAATGGACGCATCGACCTAATGACACTTCATCATACCCCCACAACTGAGTAAAAACTCATCCTCGAGTCAAAGAAGGTGAGGAACAAGCTCAATTGAATACAAAGTGGATAGGTATGGGATTATTGACTGATTAGAAATTTATTCATGCCATAGTGTAGAATTAAAAAAAATTTGGAGATAGACACAAAAGATAAAACTCATGGAACTCATGGGGTTCCCGGTAGTGGTGGCTCCTCCATGGGTGCCTTTCCTTTGTCTTGTGCATCAAGCTTCTGAGATTGGTACCATTGAAGAAGCACATGACATTTCTCCTCTTCGATTTAAGGATTATGAGCCGTCCATGTTGATGGTCCAATGTTTGATGGAGTTGGCACTTTTCATGGACACAGCAGCTATGGGAACACTTAATTGGCCTTGACATGCCATGCCGCAAATAGCCATCATTCCTCTTCATAGGCTCGGCCCCTGACCTCTCCTCCCTTTGCTTGGATAGATTATGTAGTAATAAGAGTTTCATGATGGATGCTGAATGATTACCTTCTTCTCTGCATGGTCTACATGAGGTCCTTGGCCTCTGCCTCCCCCAGGTCATTTGGTTGCACCTTGAGAAGGTCCTCCTTGTTGTCCTCTTTTAGGGGCCATCTATAATCACACAAAGATCAATTGTTAGTAAGGCTATTGAAAAAAGTTCAATGATTTCATACCTTACTTATTGCCTTTAATAAATGTTGAATTCTTTGCTTAGTGTGATTTTAGAGTTAGAAATGTTTTCAAGGAAGTTGCCCTAAAAGTTTAATGTCGGACATGGTTTTGAGGAACGTTTGATAAAATAATGACAAAGGAAAGAATAGATTTGGCAATGAAATACTTAGAGGGTATAAGATGATGTGGTGGTGTGCAACAAGTACAAATTACAAAAGTCACGCAAGTGGGTCCTCCCCAAAGCAAGTTCCAACCTATATGCCCTTGCATAACCACATCTTAGAATGTTTGTAGGCACTAGAAGGGTTAAATGTAATCTATACTGATGCAACAAAACACATACATGTTGATACCACCATGATGAGATATGAATTCAATGCTATACAAGACACAAGTCACAAACAAATGAACAACGAGATGGAATAAATCAGAGAAGGGATTGTAGAGATTGGGACATGAGGTAACTGACTCAGGGCACAATGAATCTTGAGTGTAGGGCATGATTAATGTGTCATTAGCCCATCGCTCCAAAATCAAGACCAAGTCCATTCCTCTGATCAGTGACATTGCATTGTTTCATCCAATGATGGACAACCATAAGAGCACCATGACAGCAAGGCATACGATCACTTGGTGTTTTGTGTAAGGGCGGAGTGACTTGGAACTTCTTTGCAGCATACTTTTTTTTTGTTTGGCCGCTTTGGCACATACTCCCATTTTTTGTTAGATCTACAAGGATCTTAGTACAACCAAGTTGCATGATAGCACCTATAGATGTCACCAAAAAGAATCCACAAGTTCCCTTGATGTCACACCTTGGCCATTCCCTCTTAGTCCATCATTCTTCGCTCTGGGCATAATGAGCACAAAATTACTTTAAGTTTTAATGATGTCAAGAATATCATCGTAACTAGAGAAGAACCTCTTATTAATAGAATGGTTGGGTGGATGTGATGGGCTCACTGTTTAAATAATTAGTCACCTGAGACTTGATAGCATAGAACAACACCTCAACCAACGAGTCACATGAGTGTTTTATTTGTAGAGGAGATTACTCATAAAAAGATAAAAGTACAGAAGGATAAAATAATAAATTAAAAGGTAAAAAACTAGAAAATAAAAAGTTGAAAAATTAAAGAAACAGAAAAACATTTATTAATTCTGTGTTGTTAGAATGGAGGATACCCCCACATAACTAAACAGTTGAGCATGGCTAGAATTAATAAATGGAAGGTGAGGATCCTTACATGTTGGAAATATTGGAACTTGGTCATACGTACCCCATCAGGGTTCACACACTTGATTATAGCAAGCATGGTGGGGCAATTTATAAGATGTGGTTCCTGAATAACGAGTTGATCCACTATGATGTTTGTGACTGGAAGATGGTATGCAAGGATCGATTTTTTGCTGTCCATTCTTGTGTTCATTGGGGCATATGATTATTGGAGTGTTAATTGGTGGCCCTAATGAGGTAACATGAGGCATTGGGTTCGAAGAGGAAGATGCACCATAGTGTTGGATTTGTGATGAGTTGGCGAATGCAATGGTTTCTGAACTGTGGTGTCCCTTCCGACGATCATATCTAAAGAAGGGATGTCTTCGATGTTGTGAAGGACCTCCACTGCTGTTGACAGTAGCAGCACAAGTAACGTTTGCGGGTTGGTGCTGTGGTGCAAAATCTTCTGGCATAGCTGGCGGTGAGGTAGAAGGGGGTGAAGTATGAGAACATTGAGGTTGAGGAGAAGTGTAAGGCACATGAGGTGGTGATCTTGTTGGAGAGGACATGGGTGGATAGTACTTGGGAGGATGATAACGATGAGGTGAGGTAGAGGATGTTGATCTTGTTGGAGAAACAGGGTGTTGGACATAATAAGCATTTGATGTTGGGACATACAAAGGGTATGGTCCAGTTGGTGGTGGCCTCCCCCATGACTGAGGTCTTTGCCACTGTGGTTGGACACAGTATTTCTGTACGAACTCTGGATGTAACATTCCTCCCCAATGCTCATGTAAATGTAAAAAAAATTGGACATTGGCCTTTGGGGTGATCGTACTGACAGACGTTACATTGATACGTATGATTGGCAGTTGAGTTCTTATCCCTATTCTCTTCTACTCTTTTTTTTGATTTTCGTGTGGTGTCCTATCCTATTTCTCGATTTGGCATAGTTCATCCTCTAACAATGTTGGCATATTATCCACATCTTTTATGTACCCAGTTCATCATCTTATTGATCTTTGCCTCAATTTCATCTAGTGATTGTAGGATTGGCAAAGATGATTCCACCTCCTTGAAGTGAGTTGATCTCTCCTCTTCATGATCATGGACCCTTGTTGAGTTGAGATTTTGGTCCTGTTGAGAACCTTCAACATTCTCCCATTTAGTTTTTTCTCCTTCTTCTTTTTCTATCTGCTTAATAAGCTCTTGGAGTTGATGGGTTTGTAGCTCATATAGTTGACCTTGGGTGTACATCCCTAGGGTCTCCCTTGTTTCATTACGGAGCCCATCTATGATATGGTACATTAGCCTCTCCTGGGAGAACCCATGGCATGGGCAGTTGTTTAACAGTGCATAATATCTTTCTAAGGCCATGTCCAAGGGTTCATGTTGCACTTGTTTCCATTCTTGGATTTGTCTCCTCAAGGTTGACACTCTT